>RQOL01000861.1:4503996-4538674 GCA_013076295.1 Sanderia malayensis
TTCACAGCAACATATTTGTATTAAATCCAAGAAAAACTATTCAGTTTTTTTTCTAAATTATGTTTTATGGTTTTTAATTCATTTTCAGCTGAAATAATCATGCTAGAGGGTCTCACTGTGGTCTACAGAAGCAATGTTGATTTGTATTTTATGTCATGGGATCCTCACATGAAAATGAAGTATGTGTAAATATATTTTCTATTAGCACACACTTCAGTATTACCGTGAATATGTCAGTGTCTTTCTGCGCAGTGATTGTCATCAATGAAAGAAGTATCTTTCTCAAATTGTCAAACTCATATACACACACTCCTGTTCATGACATGACTAGCTTTTATTGTTATTACGACTTTAATATTACTCTTAAAAATAAAACATCTACAGTTGACCATACATGCATGCAATAATTACTGCATTATTTTTCAGTTAATCTTGGCTAGTGTGTTGAATGCATTGTACGATGCTGTTAGTCAAATGCTGAAGAAGAATGTTGAGAAGCGGTTTCTTATGGATCATTTGGATGCCATTTACTTGGCAATTGACGAACTTGTTGATGGTGGTGTCATACTTGAGGCTGACTCAAATAGCATTGTTCAAAGGGTGGCAATGAAGGTATCTGTAAAAAGATTTTGGATTTCTAAGATACAAAGTGGAATGAGGGTGCAGACTTTTGCATGCACCCTTCATACCCCTCCTCCCCCAAAGAATGTTGTCTCTAGAGAAAGACGTATACAATAATGACAAAACTCCACCTGTATTTTAACTTTTTATTTGATACAAAACTCCACCTGTATTTTATCTTTTCATTTGATAGATGGATGTTGAAGTGCCATTATCAGAGCAAACAGTTGCACAGGTAACAACCATGTTCCTCTATCCCTAAAAACATTTGTACCCTCTTCACTGATATACACTTTGCTTTGCATATGCAATGTTACCTTTCATTTTTCAGGTCATTCAAACAGCAAAAGACCAACTTAAGTGGTCACTATTGAAGTAACTGCTTTAAATGTAGAACCTTGGTGTATTTCTGGTGAAAAAACTACTTGTAAAGGACTTTAGTTGACAACAAGAAATACAGACACTCTTGCATTAACCAAATAATATACAAGAGTTAACATCGAAGAAATTAGTTTAAATGTGAAATTTATAAACAAATATTATCATTTTGTTCACATAGCTACTACGCCTGTATTGCAATATCTATTTGTCGGTTTACATATCTACAAAATGAAAGATGATATTAGTTTTGTCTTCTTTTCAAAATGGAAAAAATAAAACGTTTGCTTAATGTTTTCTTGGAGAAAATATTCATCAAGCATGATCTTCAAAAAATGGTTCAAGATCAAAACTTTAATAGTTCCTATTACAGTAACTTCTATGTTAAATTATGATATGCTACTGTTATCAGAAAACTGTAAATGGTAAAAATATATATACGCATAGTGTTGAATGTTTCACTGATATTAACATCATCCTATTTGAAAGCTTTGAGACAATCCCTGCGAAAGGAAAAAAGATCAGAAAATAAGACCGGAAAACAAATAAAATGAAACTAAAAATATATAATCAATGAAATAAATCTTACTCATGAATATAAAAAAATATATATGCAGATTTTTTTCGGCCATATCTAACTTCGTACTCTGTGACCTTAAAAGTATAAAAATATAAATAAAGGTAATTCGGTAGAATTGAAAAGGACGCAGAAAAATTGGGCCTGTCCGGGAGTTGAACCCGGGACCTCTCGCACCCTAAGCGAGAATCATACCACTAGACCAACAGGCCATGCACAAATACATAGTTAATAGCTGGTTATAAATGATTGTACCTTCTTCACAGCACTATCATTATAACTTTTCCAGATTTGTTCTTTGAAGTCAAACACATCGGAGATATAATGACCCGATTCCAAACTGTTTCCAATATGACTAATTATGCCAATGAGTTTATAGTTTTTAGGTGGAGATACATCTGTATTTTGCAAGGTCTGAAAAAAATAAATCCAATCTGCCAAAAAGTAAAACAAATTAAACGAAATAAAAAAGGAATTAATATATTTAACGTTTGTGTTATATACCGCCGGTCTACTTTTCTTTACATTATCTGATCTATTTTCCTCTAGTTTACGTTTTCTTTGAGAATTTGCATCTTTTGAGGCAGAGAACTGGTTAAATTCTAAAATAAGATGTATTAATTTTGAAAACAACAGAATTCGATCAACATGAAATTAACTTCTTTCATAAACAGTAACGCCTGAGACTACAAGGGAAAAGAAGCTAAAAAAATATTCGAATTATGTCTACCTTGCAGGCTTATCTCTAATGCTTTAGACAACTGATCTTCGTCGCTATCCTGAAATTCAACAAAAAATTTTCTGAGAACGTTAAGAAAAAAGAAATTCACACAATGTACTTCTGTTGCTTCAGGCATTGCAGCACAAGGTACTTCGGTTACAATACTTGACAAATACCTTCTATTGCTAAAAACAAAAGTTTAACTCCCAAATCCTTTGTCTTTCGCCTTTATCTATCTGTGTTAATAAGTTTAAGTATACGATGCAATTTATGCAATAACAAAAGACATACCACTATCAAAACTCGTGACTGTTTCGAATCACTGTCTTTTCGCAACGATACATCCCTTTCTACCAACTTAACAGATTCAAATTCATTCTTCTCACTTGGCTGGTCTGTGTTTTTCTTAGTTCGCACAGAAGTGAAATTTGATTCCCCATCCGTCATAGTTGCATCTTCTCTTTGTCTGCCCTTCTGCGTTGAGGGGCTTTCGTCAAACAAGTCAGGGGGTAAATCAATTAAATCATCATCATTCCACGGCTGAATATCGTTTGTTTTTACACTCTCCATCAAAGCCAACTCAAATTGCTCTTCTTCTGTCATCGATTCCAGATTCATATTCTCCAGCGATAGCTTCTTTGCTTTCTCCATGTCCTCACTGAATCTATCCGTTTCATCAGCTTTGCTGGAAAATAAATTGGAATTTGAGTTCTTTTGGAAAGGGAAGGAACCCAGCTACAAAAAATCATCTCCACGCAAAATCGATAAACCGTCCTGGGTAAATAGTTTCCTCGGCCAGAGTAACTAAAACCATGAGTTGATATAGTTTGAGTAATGCTTTTATTAAGGGATAATGCCGGCTATTTTTAGCAGTGCGATCCATAAAACAACAAACAGATTCATGAAGAAGTAATCCTACCTTATTTGGGGCTTGGAAGTTAAACTCAGCTTTCTTCTAACTTTCAAACTCGATTGAAAATCTTCGATGTCATCTGCTGTTTCGTTTGACAGAATTCTCTTGGAAGAACTGAGAAAAACAAAGGGCAAACATTTTAGAGAATACATTTTAAATTGTGGACCACGTTTACCGTAAAGACTCTATTAAGCCCACCTCTCTATTAAGCCCACCTCTCTATTAAGCCCCCCCCCACGGAAACCTCGAAAATTAAATAAGCCCCCAGAACTGATAGAGCATTTAGGGTGCTTCAAAAATCGATCTTTTAGGGGTTAGAAGACAACAACAGTATAATAAATAGGATGGAGGAGGTGAACATTTTACAGCTTAGTAAAAGCAAAAAAGCTAAGAAAAGGTAAGAAGTTGTTTTCCGAAAGTACCTGACTGCCCTCTGTTCAAACACTGCAGGATCTCCGGTCTTTTCTGTACATAATACACCTGCAAATAGAGCAATGAATCAATCAATTAATTAGCAAATCGATTAATCACGAAATCAAATTAATCAGTCAAATCAATCGATACAACGCAGTGGGTTTGTCAACGTGTTGCTCGGCCTGGCTAAAGTTGAAGAAAATGTGTCGTAGTCTCACCTAGGTTTAAAACCTTCGGAACATCGACGGTATCTAGCTTTTTTTTACATTTGATGGAGTACCTTTTCAAGTGAAGGATGATAACTCTGGAAAATATAAAGTAAATAGATTGTCGAAGAGGAAAGCAAAATAAAAGGAGAAAGAGCGCAAGGAGTGTAATAGGAAAAGAAGTAGCAGGCAGAAAAAGAAAAGGTAAGATATGGCAGGGGAAAGAGCATAGGAAATTTAGGGACAAAACGAGGGACAAAACGAGGGACCGCAACAAAAGCAAAAGAGAGTAGGAACGCGCACAGCAATCGAGACAAGAGATGGAAAGAGAAAGAGAGCTAGCAGCAGGAAGAAATAGAGAAACAAGTCCTGAAAATGAACTGTATTTGTTGATGGTAATGCACGAAATAAATGAAATTGCATACTGAAAAGACAGGGTGAAAAATTACCTTGGAAGCTTTTGAAAATGATGGATAAGTCTTGCGCTTTTGCAACTGCATGCCTCGCAGGTATAGTTAACGCTTTCGTTCTGAAAAAGAAGACGATATTGCACCATGAGAGAAGTATCTCTCAAAACGTCGCACTCGTGGCATGATAAGCTTTTGTTCTAATTACGACAATCGCAGAACAGAAAAACACGAGGGTATTCACGAGCACTCCGCGGCTTATTGGTGCACGGTTGTAAACCGATAAAGGAAAATCGGGTGACTAAATTGCAACTGACTGGAAAGGACATTGGCTTTCATGACTCACTTTAAAATAATCTTCGAGCAGCTGCTGTAAATGCCTCTCCTCTGGATTCACATTTTCATCTCTGAAAAAAAACGAAGAAATTAAAGTATATATAGACAAACTCGTATACTGACAGGCACAGGTCCCTGTTGTCGCAGCAGCAACAAGGGTGATTACTGGTCGGTTCTACGGTGTTCAGAGACTCGTGTAGTAAGCTTAACGAATGGGATGTACTACAAAGCTGATTTGGCAATGTAGACGGGTAGACATGAGCATCAGCAATGAAAAGAAAAGAGTGAAATATATCTCACAAATCAGGAATGTCGAGGGAAACATCGTTAAAGTTTTCGTCCTTTGTTATTGTATTACCACAACTGTAAAAAAGAAGAGTGCAATTGAAGAACGGTGGAAATCAAAGAAGCGATCGTGTGGCAGTAAATATGCATGAAAATGTCGAATTCCCATGACAAAGATACTTACTTTTTGCATTCGATAATGTGACTTATCACAAACTCGAAATTGCGGCCGACAGGACACGAAGAATGTGTTTCCTAAATAAAGCAAAATTGCAAAGTAAAGCAAGACTGTGCTTCCTGCAAAATTCAAAAAAGAATTCACTATGGTCAAACCAAACTCAACGAGACAGAGAGCCTCGCGTCTTCATAATTCGTAAACTAATGTAGAGTCGAGTATTGGATTGAACGATGGTACTCAAGGTTAGAAATCATAACAATATATTGAGCATACGGTTTCCTGGCCGCTTTTGCTTTCTCCAACAGCCTCAATTTTCAACTGGTCCAAACATTGGCCAAGAAATTCGTGTGCATCCTGAAATAAATCGGCAATGAAAAATGCACAAATTGGAAGTTATTAATTAAAGGATAGACAGGTCAAGTTTTACTGCAAGGATAGAACGCCCAGCAGATCGGAAAAACATATAATTACAAAATAGTATATTATATTAAGGGCAAAGCTGGACATAACAGAGAAGAGGCAATGTGGTACAAATCATGGTAACATACATGCTGCATGTATCCAGAGAAATGCGTTGCCTGTCTTGAGATTGCCCGCTTGATATTCCGTAGTAGGTATTTCTTTTCCATGCCCTGGGCATCCAAAAGCCTGTACAACGATCTGAAAAACACAAAGGGTAATAAATTATAATATATTATAAATGAAAAGGCAAGAGTTCACATGCATGGCACGATAATGGCTTAGTTGAAATGGTGTTCTATGTGGGGACCATTTTAGCGCACAAAGAGTTATTGAGTGAAGCAGCTTTTAGCTAGATCATATAATAAGATTAGTGAACAGTGAATAGTATAGTTTTTTATCAATATTGATGTTTAACTATCCAACATATGATAAGAAATCTGCAAAATAAATAGAAGGCTTCTCTTACCGGTATAAGCTTGTTTCTTCAACATTTCGTAAAATTTCCCGATCATCAAGATCTTGACTGAATGTTTTCACTCCCAAAAGACACTGCAGCACAGCATTCATGTAACAGGTATTTCCCAAGTTCGTAAACCTACAAGGATTTTAATTATATGTAGTTGCACATCTTTAATTGTATTATACAGCATTACTGCATATACATTGTACCTTATTATGTAATAAGTATACAATAATGACATTGTTATTGGTTTACAGAGGAGCTTCCATAAACAGACAACTCTATACAACAAACAACTCTGGACAATTGTATGTACAACAATTAATTGTATCTCTTTGCAAATACAACTTCGATACAACGAATACCTCTCTACAATGAACATTTGTTCCAATGGTCTCCATTATGTGGACACCACTGGGACAAATGTAGCACCAAGTTCCACTGCACTGTAGATCTTGCATCAGTACAGCATTATTGTAATAAACGTAGCAAATTCAACAAACCCTGTAAAAGCAATTTGGCTTTTTGGACTCTCATCTGCTACCTCTGACAGTGGCTTGCTTGCAACCAGCTTTGAATTTGAGTCAGATGGTTGACTTCTGAAAGTGAAGGCAGGTTTACCAGATGTTGGGGAGTGGGTGAACAGCTTAGAGCTTGCTGTATTCCTTGAAGATGAGCTCAACAGCTTCGAACTCAGAGTCTTGGTCACTGGTGCATCTGAAGTGAAAGACAGCTGCTTTCTTTTGGGAGTGTTAGAAAGAGAAAGTGAATAATTGGAGCCTCTGTGAAGTGGTGTTGAGCTCAGTGGTGGCTTTTTGGAATTTTGCAACTTCATTCTACAGCACAAAAGAAAAGTCAGATGTAAAAAACGACTGAGAAGAGGGGTAAGAAGGGTTTGAAAATCCTCCCAAAAAATTCAGGCATGGCAAGCAGCTTTTATATGACAGAAATTCTGGGATAAATACAAACTTTTGCAAGATCGATACCCACCTTGAAGCAAATGGGCTTGTTAGTGATGAGGATTTATACATAAGATTCGGTGGTCTGGCTGCAAACAAAATTGATTTTGGTAAGCTTGCAATGATTTTACAGTGAGTCTAAAAAACAAAACACGAAATACAATCTTACTCAAAGGATTTGTAGATTTTTGAGGAGAGTTCTTCTTGTCTTTCATTTCAATATTCTAAAACCAAAAATATTTTCTGAATTTAATTATGATGATACATTACGTTTAGCAATTTATGCAGAAGCTACTGAGGAAGCAACCTACAATACACTAATGACATATACAGCGGAAACTTGCCATCTTGAATGCCACCTTTCTCAAATACTTGCTGTCTCAAGCAAATTTCAAATTCCTCTTGCTTTGGTTTAGTATAGTTAGAACATGCATTATTTCAAACATTTGCTATCTCAAACAAACTTAAATTCCTTTGGGGACTTGAGATAACAAACTTTAACTGCATATATAAACAATGAATTTGTTGTGTACTACATTTTTTAAGGATTCTCAAGGAATCATACCTCTTTAATATCATTGAAAATACCAAATGGATCAATGTCCTCTTCAGAAACAGCACTTGAGATTAGCTTTGTAGATGCAGCTGTAAACAATAATTTATGGTACACATGAATTAAGTACACAACGCATCTGATAAGCAAATCTTGTCATTCTCTCGTGATTCTAAAACATATTACCTTTGGAAAGTCTGCCAAGTTTGATTTTTTCAAGACATTGTTGAAAGATCTTCACATCTTTAGATTGACAATCTTTTGCAATAATCTAGAACACAAATCAGCAAATATTGCAAATCAGCCCTTCCATACCAATTTATAAAAAGTTATGCATGGCATATAATGTGCTGATATTAAGCTGCACACTGTGAAAATATTATTTTGTCCAAAACACACCTGATAGCCATCATCTAGAACTAATGTTAGATTCCTTTCACTGGCCATAATCTGCTTTATATTATCATTCAACTGAGGAAAATAAAACATATCACACGATGCATGATTTAAAATGATTTATAATTGACGACAGAACAGAATGTTTTGTTTGTCTTCATTCTGCCCCATATCTGTCAGGCCATGTTTAAGCAAAGGTAATAAACAAATAATACTTAATTTCTAACATCTAAAACGGTTTACCTTGAACTTTTTAGTTTGTCGCATGCTTAGCCTATTAGTTCCACGACAGTCAACAGAAATGAACCATTTGTCGGGGTTCGTGAGCTCCAATTTAAGGACTCCAGGTTGGAGAGAAGAGGTCGTTGGGTTCCGAAAGCTTGTAAACTTTACCTTCCCAGAAAGTTGAAAAACTCCACCAGATAAAGGAGAAACTACCGTTGCCATTTCCACTTTATAAATATAACTACCTTGATAATTCTCCAAATCAAAAATTGCTGTGGTATATCATCAATTCTTGGGCCTAATTGCCTTGCTAAAAATGGCGGGAATTAATTAGTTAGTGTGGTGGGTATAATGCCGCTGCGCATGCTGACCACCTTACTCCTCCTTATGACGTAGAATAGGGGACAAAACCCACATTGTCAAACTTCGTTTGGGCAAAAGTTTGCACTGGCAGAGAGTCAAATCAGATCAGGTAGTGACTTTGAAGACAGATTTTTCCTTGACAATATTGTGACCTTCAATAATTCATTACAAAATGAGTTAAATGAGCTTTTTTATTCATCATGCAACGGGCATTGGCATATTGATTTGCAGCCCATCCACATCAAAATTTGTATCATCCATCAAAATTTCACACCTTTGATGCACTCTGGATCCTTGGTTTCCATGTCGCTTTCATAATATGGCTTGGTTGGTTACCTTCCTCTCCTTTAAAAATTACGCTTTCGCTCAAGTAAACATTTTTTGATCGGAATGCAACTACCAGATCATTTGCATACCATACCATCAAGGTATTGCGATGTTGTCTATTAAGACTGATGTTGAGGTCACTGTTTCCAATATCACCTTTTTCTAAATACCATTACGTCGTGTATGCAAAGGCCAATGAAGCAAAAGCCCAGAAGCTAGAGATATGTTCCTGCACAGTCTATAGATTCTGTGTTCTACTGTTGGAAGAGTGAAACTTGGTTTCGCTGTATCAAGTATTTTCAACTTTTTTATTTTCGTTTTGGAAAGTATACTAATTAGTGAAGTAAACTATAACTATTACATTTTGTGTGCTATATGTACTTCATGTAAAATAGGACTTCGAATGGCTCAAACTCTTGTATCAAATCATAACCAACCCATGTTGGGCCTTTGAGAGTTGGTTGCCTTAAGTTGCGCAGACTCTTTGAATCCATTTAAACCCCTATTTCGAAGGCTTACTTAAATATGATATGAAAATCGGCCAGTGTATTTACATTTAAACTTTTTGTTGGCTTATTGACACGTGTTTGTGTGTGGATGCAGCACCCAGCTGGATTTGCGTTGTGGTTGGTGATTTTTCCTTCCCTGGAGAATCTTTTATCTGACCAAGTTCATTCATTCCTTGCTCATTTGTAAGGGCAACAAGCCTCCGATTGAGAATGAGGTCGAGGTGTTTTGTGTTCATTTCCCGGCTTTTACTGCAAACAGGTGTGGTAATTAACTACGTATTGTCCTATTGTCTTGGCAAAATTGCTTGAAGATGCAGAAAGGTATGGTAAGAATTTGTGTGAAAGTCTACAGTGTTTTACTGTATTTTCTGAGAGGGCTTGGGTAAGACTTATGGCCACACCAATATTCCTGACCTTTATCGTTATTACAGTGGAATAATCGGCCACATTATCGTCTTTCTCTACAATTAAACCGAACATAAGGTTGCCCTTTCTTCCCCTATTTGGAAACAGGGGAAGAAAATCCTCTATTATAGATCCTATTCCGAATAAACGAATGAATTAACCCTCAATTTATTCTCCATTCAATCTCAGACGTATATCCAGTTTCTTTATGTTGAGCACGTTCTTTGTATTTGGTATTGTGACACGGTATTTTTATGCATATATACATTAATTCATTTATTATACTTTTGAACAAAGATGCGATAATTCCCATATGGCAGGACACGTGAGACGAGAATAGAATTAACTCGTGGCCTCGTTTAGTCTTTCCTTTGTTTGGTGACAGGTCCCAAGCGAAGGTCAGCCTGCTCGCAGAATAACGCTCTCTGATTGGTCAACTAACAATGGGAATATAATTATTGGGAAATGATTGGCTGTTGCTGTGTGTTCTTGTGGCCTGGTCAAAACAATGGGAGACTTTTTCAAATTCGAGAAATGATCTTGTTGTTTTGGTCTATCCAGATCAGGTGTTCCAGAATAAAAGCCACTCCACATAAAAGACCACGATGCTACTTTGCCCAAGCAAGCTCGTAGACTAACATTCAGTATGCCTTCTCCACGACGAAGGAGAACAACAAATATCAATGAAAATAGCAGTGTTACTTCACCAAGTACGTATATTTTTATCTATTACTATTTCATTAATTGACAACTATCAGCTGGCCTAGTCAGCCCTGTACATACTATAAATCACTTTATTGAAGCAGAAATGGACGTGTGAATTTGTTGTATTTTCTAATTAATTCAAAATGAATATTTTATTAGAAATTATCTCTAATAATTTTGGAGAATATATATTTCTATTCATCAATGGAACACTGAACTTAAATTAAAGAATTAATTATTCGATCGAGTAAAATGATGGATATGTGATAATTCTTACGAATAACAGTTGTAAATTATTCTCTCCAGGGGACAATATGATATGCAACGATAAATCAAGTCTTGTTGAAAGAAAAAGGCCAAGGATTGACATTAAAATGGTAGGATTTGCAACAAATTACCTCTTATAGGACTTCCTTATTAATTTTTTTTCCAATTATTTTATTTCTAGGAAGGCAACACAAACAAATTAAATCTAAATACATTTCTAAGATTTCGAAGATGAATTCAAAGCATTTCTTTGAAGGAATAGTTACAAGAATAGCTTTTTATTTTTTACCATAACAAAATAATTTTCTTTCAGAGGAAAACAAATGAGACAACGAAAATAATATCAGCCAACTTGTGTACCAAAAGTATGTTTACATTAATTATTTTATATCACATATACTTATTTCTAATTACTTATTTTACCAATCTTTTTATCAATATTTCTTAAAATGAGTGCTGCTAGTACTTAAAATGTGAAATGGTCGATCATATCCTTGGGTCACGCACATGGATCAATGAATCCTGAGACCAGTTTATCAGGTAGTATCATGTCAATAAATTTGAGCCCATGTGCACCCAGCACCCATGTCCAATGGCCATTGGCCTGTCCTCCTGTTAGCAGTACCAACAAAAGAGTATTACACAATTTATGACCTGTCCTTGTCGCACCTGTCAAAATTGGTTACCTGCAACTGTCCTTGCCTTCCAACCAAAACGAGGCTGTTGGCCATCGTGACGAATAAGCACCCGGCCCATTTTTTCAACCGGGTCTTTAGTGGTATCAATTTAGTCGTGCCCGGAATTTCAGACTCACCACCGGGAGCCTTTCAAATCACGAATGGCTCCCCTATGTTATTATCAACAAACTCAATTACTCCTCGTCTCTTTAATTAGTTTGGCATGCGAACAATACCTTGTCCATTCAAACAGTTATTGGCGTATTAGATCCTCTTATCAGTGATGAAATAGAAAACCCAAAGGATTCCTGCGGACTAGCTCAGCTCTGCTATTGAAATTCTGCATGATAAAGTCGTGCAGCTCAGCCTATTAAAATCTCTGAAAATTAAAACACAAGGCAGTGATAGATTTCCCCCAATCATTTCAAACGGTAACTGCCTTATGTTAATCAAAATCTAGCTTGCTCTAATGCCTTGCCGATGTCACTTAGCCAGCTTGAATATAATTTGTTCCTGAATAGCTTAATTAATTTCCTCGGATTTTTGTCTCCCACAAATTACCCAAGCATTATTTCTACCAAATTATGCTATAAACGCGGTTGTTTTGCTGTACACATCATCCTATGCTTACGAGCAAACACCTTGTTGTATTTGTTTGGATTTCGTCCCTTTCCTCCTGTTTTCTTTGTACTCGACATTCATTGTTCTCGTCGCATGTGTCATTAACTTAACGCTATTTATAAAGCGAATCGGTTTTTTACTGTTTAGACACAAGAAAGAAGCAGACTGCTTCTCTCGCCGTTGCAGTTGGCTATTTGCAGAAGATGTTGCCCGATGAAGTTTTATTGAAGCTGTGCTCGTATTGTGCCCCGTTGGAGCTGTGCAGACTGGCAGTTACTTGCAAGCGACTAAATGCACTGTGCAAAGACGATAGCTTATGGTGAGTAAAGCGAACTTGAAACACATATAATGAGCCTGTGTTGGGGCTGTGTTGTTGCATCTATAATAGCTCTGTTTTAGTTTCGATCCTAAATTTCAACACAACATCAGGTAAATTTAAATGATTTCATAAACACGTAAACATATAAAATTACTAATGATGTCGGAGAGCAATCCAAAGGCGATTGGAGAACAGTGTAATATTTTTCTGGAAAATCAATTCGTTTCTTGTCGCAAATAAACATTGATTTGATGTTAATTGGATAATTCAATTCCATGGCAGAACATTTCGAATTTGTTAACAATGCATAGCACGTAAAGTTTTACCTTGCGTATGCCCAAGTATAATTAAATACAGTTGCCGTTGTGTTGTATACACGTTTCAGCAGGGTCCTTTCATTTCAAAACTATTACAACTGCACCCTTGGCATCCCTGGTATTTTTAATTTAATTTAACCATGCAATCTCTGTCGGATAAATGCAGGCCAATTTTTGATCTTATTCTCGTAAAGCTCTCGCTGGAATCCAAACAATGGCTAATGGTATGCTGAAATTCTCCCTTTCGACACTCCTGAAAAGATAACAGCAGTCAACATTAAATAATATGCTTATGGATTCGTTATCCACAAAAGGAATTAAGAATGTGTTTTCTATTCCACACAGCAAAGCAAAGGATCTGTTTCACAATTCGGTACGGCAAAACATGAACAAAAGTCAATTAGACACTGGCTGTTTTGTTGTGTGATTATCTCATATGAGATGTAATGCGTGATCTAGTAGTAGAGATGAAAGTGCCTCTCCTATTCACTAGCAAATAAGGTGCTTCTTATTCATTTGATCGCTGCACACCATATTATCCATACCATGTATGCATTGGCGTACAGGCAATGGACACCTCTCGAAGGACAGAGTGCGTGTAATAGAAACACAAGAAATCGTCATCATTATCGAATAGCTTTAGGTCAAATATGACAAGCAAGTTGACCCAGCAGTTATATCTCTTCTTTTCGGTGTACACTGCACTGCGCTGGTGCTAGAATATTCATACATGGAGTGTATTTGTGTTTTCAATCTCGCGACTCCAGCTATTCACTATGCAACCACATGATGATAATTGCGTGCCTGTGATTTCAACTGCAAGTAGCAGCATTACACGCAGTATTGTACGCAACGAACACACAGTTAGCATACATAACCAACAACACACGATAGTATACTTAATTAACACACAGTAGTATGCACAACTAACCTGTGCACTTTCCTTCGACACCATTACAGGAAAAGCTTATACGAGAGAGTATACAGATTTAAACTACCTATCCTGAAGGGAAGCAATCGTCTTTACGAGTCAGCAAACAAGTCAGCGTCGTGTCTAGGCCTCACGTGGAAGGCGGCATTTCCTTTATTTGCCAAGGCTTACCACGTTACGAAGAACGACAAGGTCTTCAGGGATTTAACGTACATGCAAAGAAGGGTAAGGCATTGTTATCATGACTTAGTACACGTGTATTTCTGCTTGCGTTGATATTTATTTTTGTATCCAAGATTAAGTTTGTTTTATGTTTCGAATTGTTCGCATTTCAGTGTTTCAAGACAATAAAAGATGCCGTTTTGGAATGCCCCTCAGAAGGCACCATTCTAGTGCATCCTGGTACCTACAAAGAGGAACTCACGCTGGAGAAGAGTATTTCTATTGTCGGCACTGGTGAGACCTTACTGTTTCAGATTTTTCATCTCTTCTTGTTGAGCTTTACCATTCCCTGGGCGGTCCATGCATGCTATTGATGAACATTGCAATGTGGCAACGTGTATTTCTCATGCAGTTTATCCAGGGTTGAAAATGATTTTGTAATCAGAAGAGTTGATTGGCTTTTACAAAGTCTGCCCTTGTAAAGTGTATAGTTTCCAGAAGAGGCTATATCAGTCAAGCAAACATTGCTATTCATTGAACTGTTGATTCATTTGACTAATCTTTCGATACCTTTTACAGAAGATGCCATAACCAAAGAACTCCCAACAGTCACATGTTCAAATGGATCGATTTTTCGTTTGCGACCAACAGCAACAGGATCTACTCTTGCCTATCTAAGACTGGAGGTAAATGACTTGGATTTGTTTCGTTCTTTCATTTTATTTTATGCTGCAATATTCTGCTATGCATGGAGATGATAATGTCAGAGGCACCTGCTTTACTCTGCTACGTTCACGCTCTCGTTACTCTGTTCTAACATGCTGTATTTTCATCAAGGCGGCTGCTTCAGAGACTGGCAATCAAAGTCGAGGTCACTGCATAGAAATATGCAACGATTGTACGCCAATCATCCAGGATTGTTTCATTACCAGTAAAAATTCAAGTGAGTTTTTTCTCTTTTCTCTTCCACTCTATTTCGTCAATGAACGTATATTCGCCAATGCGCGGCACAAGGCTTTGCTTTCTCGTTTATTTGAAGTCTCTTGCTACCTGTCCCCAGAAGATTGAGCCCACTATTATACTGGTCAACTTAAGACTTCAATATCTAGCCACACCAAGTCATACTATTGACTTTGTGCATTGATGTTATCACATGTTATCGCAGGCTCGTCTGCTGTGTTTGTGCATGGCGATGGCGCAAAGCCGAAGGTTGTGAGGTGCAAAATTGCGGACTGCGAGAACGTGGGAATATTCCTGACCGAAGGAGCCCAGGGAACGTACGAAGAGAACGAAGTGTGCAATAACCGACTTGCCGGCTTTTGGGTGAAAGGCAATGCCAACCCGGTTGTGCGCAGGAACGTCATACATCACGGTAGAGACGCTGGACTCTTCATATTCGATGGTGGACTAGTAAGTAACATCTAATCTTATCTCATCCTTTTTACATTAGACCTTGCTTAAACAAGCTATTATCACTTTAGATTACTGCGTTAGATGGTTGACGTCTTAAGTACGTGTACAATGCCGTGGTTGATTTTTCCGCATTTTATCTTGGTAATCCACTGCGTGTTTCAGTTGAGTTTGCTTAAATTTTATCAAGTTTGAATACATTCGTTTTTCAGGGATATTTTGAGGAGAACAACGTTCACAGTAACCGGATAGCTGGCTTTGAGATCAGATCCGGTGCCAACCCAACTGTCGTGAGATGTCAGATATACGGTGGGTCTACAGGAGGAGTATATGTTCATGATGATGTAAGCATAACGTGACTAATTGTTTTACCAATTGTGCTATTATTCAATACCTTACCGCCAAGGGACTTTATCCCCTTTTTCACTGGTTCTGTTTTCTCCTTTTTGTTCCTTGTTCTCTTCCTCTCTGCCTTCATTATGTTCTTTCCTCTTCTGTTTCTTCCAGTGCGTTTTAACGTATCTAAAACGACGCTTGTTCTGAACTCGATACTTGTTTGGTGACTCTGGTTAATATTTGCATTCATTCACCTTGCAGGGTCGTGGAGAGTTTATAGGCAATAAGATTCATTCAAACACTTTTGCTGGTGTTTGGATAACATCAGGCAGCAATCCAACGATAAAGTACGCATTTCAAATGAGTAATTCAACTTTTACTTCTAAAGCCAAAGCTCTGCTTTCATTTGAATCTTGTCGCCATGGTTTTGTCGCCCTGGGCGTTTATTTAAACCAATTTGTATAGCATGTGCCATTGAATTTTCGCAAGGGGTACATTTCAGTTTTAAGTTAAGAACACGGTCAACAAAGATCATTGCTTTTCAATAGCAGTTTGGCACATTGAGAAACTCTGACGATTAACATGCAGGTTGACTTTTCATTGTTTGCATACTGTATGTTGTGTTGTGATGGGAGATTCGTCTTTTTGCAGAGACAATGAGATTTACCATGGTCAACAAGGAGGTATTTACGTGTTTGGAGATGGCCGGGGGCTAATTGAAAACAACGACATACACGGCAACGCGCTTGCAGGCATCCAAATCAGGTCGAACAGCAATCCAATTGTGAGACGGAATCGCATTCACCATGGTCTGCATGGAGGAATATACATTGTAAGCTTGAACATATTCAAATTGTTGCCAAGTACTTTGTGCAAATGAAAATAACATGAAATTTCAAGAGTACTCAATAAGTTAGAGTACAACAAGTTAAAAGCTGGCGGCTCACCTGCATCAATCGCTGCGAATGTTATGAACGTTTTTGGAATTTTTTTCAGCACGAAGGAGGTCTCGGTCTCATCGAAGACAATGAAATCTACTCCAATACTTTAGCAGGAATTTGGATAACTACAGGTACGTCTCAAGACAAATATTCAAATTTGTATTTCATCATTATCATCATCATCATCATCGTCATCATCATCATCATCATCATTATTGTGATTGTAAAGTAATTGTTGAGGCAGGTTGAGTCAGCCCACGGGGCTGGTGTGGGTAGAGCTCGATGTTTATTGTATTGTTTTTATTTGTCAGGCAGCTCTCCAATTCTGAGGCACAACAGGATACACAGTGGCAAACAGGTGAGTGTTGTTGTTGTTGTTTTTCATTAGAAGCTCGTACAAGTGTTGATGTAGTCCGAGCTAGTTGTGCATGCAACTGGTATTACATGCAACAATGTGCTGTGTATGTCAACCTGTGTATGTCAGCATTAGAAAACGATGAATGCAATGATGCATTGCATACCAGGCGCATTCCCGTTGCAAATAAAGTCAATGAAAATACTCTACCTTCTACAGAGATTCAATTTCGTATTTTTGACAATATAATATAAAGGTTCAAAATTTAAAGTTTAACTATTTTCATTCATAGGTCGGCGTTTATTTCTACGATAAAGGGTGCGGCACTCTCGAAGACAATGAGATTTACAATCATAAATACTCTGGCATCCAAATAAGGTAACGGGAATATATTTATTTCTTTTTTACTATTTTATAAGAAAGCAAGACACATCTTGAGTTGAGTTGAGACTACAACAGACGACAAAATTCCTGGGAGCTATTGCAGCCTTCGAAAATTTCGCATCCATCTTTCATCCCCTTCCTCCCCCCCCCAAGCAATGTTGTCTCTAGAGCCAAATTTGTGCACTATCGACATAGCTCCATTTGCACGATGATTACAGGGGTCTGATCGAGAGAGCAACCTTGTTTTAGGGGGAGTGGGGTGTTGAGTATCAGAAGCTGGGTTGATAGTATGAATTTTTATCCGATATAGGCCTGTTAGACTCCATAAATAAAGCCATACAGCCATAAATTTTAGCAATTCAACGAGTTTAATTGACATTATTGCTGTACGTATGAGTTGATTAAAAATGTCAAAATTCTTTTGCAGGAGTGGAAGCAACCCAGTGATACGAAAGAATAAAATTTGGGGTGGCAAAAATGGAGGTGTGCTTATTTACAATGGAGGACTTGGCATCATTGAGGATAATGAGATCTTCGACAATGCTATGGCCGGCGTGTGGATAAAAACGGAGAGTAACCCGATCCTTAGGAGAAATAAAATTCACGATGGCCACGAAGGAGGAGTTTGCATATTCAATAACGGAAAGGGTATGTTCTTCCAATTCATCTATGCGGATAGTAATGTCAGATCAGTGTCGTTTCGGCTCGGGTGTAAAGTATTTGAATGTGAGGTTGGAGATTGTAGCTTCCCAGGTTGCATGGATTCTGATTTTGTGGGCTTTTGTCTTGCCAGGACTGTTGGAGGAGAACGACATCTTTCGAAACGCACTGACCGGTGTCCTGATAAGCACGTCGAGTTTTCCAGTTCTGAGAAAGAATCGAATTTTCGAAGGCGGGGCAGCTGGAATAGAGATCACTAACAGTGCAGGTAAATACATTGATTATTGATTGATTGATTAAATGGTGCCCGGCCAAAAATGTAACTGTCTTTCAAGTGAGAGTAATGCTCGAATTACTGAAGGCAACAGACCAATAAGGCCTGTTGTTTCGTACTTAATGAGATAGCAAGATATATCAAGATATACCGAAATAGGATGTGGTTGAATTAAAATTAAACGAACTGGTCAATATTGACTGTGAGGCTGAACAGAAGACCGATCTTGGTAACATGTAGCATGATGATAATGTCAGGCTCCTTGACAACAAAGGGTGGATGTTAAGAATAGTGATAGTGTAATAGACTTGATTGGTTTGATGATTGAACACGCTGTCCATTGTTTATGCAGGTGGAGTGCTAGAGAAGAATGAAATATTCAACAATCGGTTTGATGGTGTGAGCTTGGCAACCGGAGTGTCTCCAAAAATGTTAGGTAAGCAGCTTACCAAGCTATTATTGTTTTCTTGCCGGCGATTACTGCTGTATTCATTGCCACGTCATAAACCCGTTTAACAATTTTATGCAATTCTTTTCTTTGCTTGCATTCTACCTGATGTAGCCACATTTGATATGTAGATTTTCCTTTGCTGCTATCTTTAATCTTGTCCTCTCTTTTATTGCCGCTTCTTTCTGCGAATATTGCCTTATTGAAGCAGTAGCATTTACTTTATTTAAGACTTTTTCAACATTTTTCAGATAATTTCTGTCACGATAACAAGAAGGTTCTCACGGAGGCAGTGAATGCTGGCAAATGTTTATTCCAAGTATCAGGAAACCTTTGTTATCCAATGCACGACTTTTACAAGTACGTATACGTAAATATGAAATACCACACTATGTTTGTTTGATTTTGGTGTCCGTCACACTGGGAAATTTGATGCAACCATCCATTCTGCATCTGAGCTGCAATATCATGCAATATATGTATATCACATCAATCAAAATCGATACAGTAAAATACCGATAACTCGAACTTTCAAGGGACCGATGGACATGGCTCGAGTTAAGGAATGCTCGAGTTTTCAAGGATTAGAAAGTACTAGCAAAGTTTTCAAGGGGAATGAACATTGGTTCGAGCTATGGAGGAGGGTTCGAGTTATCGGGATGTTACTGTATTTTATCATTACTGTCAATCATCGTGTAGATAGGAAGTTAAAACGTCGAGTTACTATTTTTTTGCATTTTAATTCTGCTTTCTCTAGTGATAAATGCCATTTATCACCAGAAATGTCCTTTATCAGTTACTAATGCTGTTTTCTAACGAGAATCGTGTATGTTTTTGTAGATGTAAGACTTGTGCCTCTACAGAAAACCTGGCAATATGCGTCAACTGCATACGAACGTGCCACCAGGGGCACGATGTTCAATTCGTCAGACACGACAGGTAAACGTTGATGAACGCTCTGCTCAGTACAGTAAAAACCCGCATATAAAACCTGTAAACTTCCACCCAGCCTATTGTTGCAAGACAATAGGCTATTGTTTCTTCTATTGTTTTGAGCAGAATATCACTCTGAAGGTTCTTGATCCATTGGTTCTTATATGCGGGATTTTACTGTATAGGAGTCCTATACTGAGCTTAGGAAATTGTCACAATTTTGTATTGACCCCTCCAAGGAACTAAGGAAATTCCAAAGTGGAACTCGTATTATGTTTCAATGCAAAAATATGGAAATTCAATTTATGCAACATTTTTCGTTCAGGTTTTTTTGCGATTGCGGAGCTGGCACAACAACCACGACATGTCGCCTGGCCAATCTGAAGCCAGCTGTATCGTCTTCTGCGAAGGCGCGCTCAACAAGGTCGCCGAAGACACTCAGGTCAAGACAGAAGCGTAGTGCTGGTCGCTGTCTAAGAAGCGGACGCAGTAAAGCGACTCCAAATGTCAATCTATCCGATACTATACCACCTGAAACGATGGTCAGGTAACGAATTTAATTTGGTCACATCAATGTGGATTGCAAATGAAATCATATATTGGTTCTGGTTAACCATCCCTAATGTGGACATGGTCTGATTAAGTGTGACCATTTCTGGAAGGCGCAATTAAACAACGGACATCGGATGATTAAGCTGTAGTGATCATAAAGAGATTCCCCTTTGAGGGGAAGGCGAAATAAAATTACTATTTTATTGTATTCACTTCACGAAAAATCTAGATGTGGTCACATAAAGAGAGGTTCCACGGAACAGAGTTGTTAGCTAATAATACATAGCAATTATAGTTATTATATACATCTATTCTACATACGTTCAATTAAATGACAGTGAAGATATTTGACATCTTTCCAAATTTTTACGCAGTTTAGATTTCGGAAGGTACAGCTTCAGATAACTTTATACGCAGGGGAATGGTTTCTTAGTTTTCCAGATCAATATTGACAATAATGCCCACAGTTTTTAATTTTCATGTATACGTGTTTTCTAATAAATAACAATCTGATAATCTCGCTTTACCCCAGTAGTATTGTGTCCATAAATTTACAATTAATAAGTGCTTCTTTGTAGCAATTAAGAGTTATATATGTAATATAAAACAAATAAATATATTTATTTACATTGTATTTATGAGTAGTCAAATGCTATCACATTGAATTGAAAAAATAACTTAACAAAACTTTTAGTTTTTACTTTGTTGCTTCGCCACGATATTTTACTTGGGGTTGTCTAGCCTCGTGTTCGTTTAATGAGAGGAACGGAAAGAGGCCAAGCGGCCTGAATTTAAAAATGGCACGAAACACGAGCTCATGAAACTTTGAGATTGAATGATTCAAGTTGATATTACGAAGATTTATGTGTCCAGGCCATCTATTCATGCTCAGGAAATTCCTTAAGAATGCTAATTTGATAAATGGTAAGATGGGAGTTTTTGGTAAGTCCGTAAACTTTGTAAATAATTTGGAATCAGAAATATAATTTGGATTAGAACTGTGCTGTAACGAAAACGAGAAGGAGCCAGTCTCCAGAGTGCCTCACTTCTCACCAAATCAAGTAAAAACTGTTCACATATGCAAATGCAAAAGTTTTATTTTGCAGAAGTTGATTGACAAAAACAGAATTAGAATTAGATTAGTTAGGTCGACACGTAAGATTAGAATGACCTTTTGCTACCCAGTAAGCAAACGCATTAACAATCTTTTACATTTGCATCCAGCCTATTGTTCAAATACAATAGACTCTCATCTCTTCTATTGTTTTCATCAGAAATGTTAGGATCAAAGTTTGTTGATCTGCTCGTTCTTTTTTACGGGCGTTTTCTGCAGTCCGTCAAGATTTAAATGAAAGGCATGAAAACAATTAGTATGTTTCCCTGTAAAAAATTGCTCAAATTTCTTTTCAACTTCCAAAGGACAGACTTGTCGAGTTGATTAGTTTGCTGGATGAATGCTGGTGCTTCTGCTCCGACTTCTGATGTGTCGGAAAACCTCTTGTTTGAACACATCACGCCGATAGAAGTAGATAAACGGATTGAGAGCGCTGTTCGCGAATATCAACATTGCCGTCCAACGGAACAAGTGATATCGTATCTCCGGATTCGTGACTACAAGCACAGATGCTCTCGGCGCAAACATTACGATAAACACCAAAGAAATCATTGCGTAAGTATTCGATGTTTTTTTGCTTTGCTTTGAGATGATCTTGACAATGTGACCCCCATTTTCGACAAGTTTTCTTCTCTTGCTTTCAACCTGGCGAATATCGTTATATAGCAACAAGCCACGAGAACTATGATGAATAATATAATAATAATAATAATATAATAATAATAATATTGAACACTAATATTTTTCGCAGAATTGCTATCTTCACGACCTGTGACGTGTAAAAGCCGACCAGAATTATAGTGTAGATCCACTCAAAGGCAATCGCCAGCTTGAAGATGGATTTTAGTGGCCACAATTTGCTTTTAATCGGGTAGACGACTTTTACGTATCGATGAATGGCAATGAGACCAATCGTCAGGCCGGAAACTCCGCTAAGAACATGAGCGCAGGTTTTGATAGAGACCTCAAGGAAGCAATTGTATTTATTCAGCAGGTCCAGTATGCGAAGCACGATGTTTGCAGGCATCACAGCCACGCCGTTGAGCAGATCTGTTACTGCCATATTTGTGAGCAAGATATCCTGTGTCGTCTTGTACATTTTGCCTCTATACATGATATATAGCATGATTGAATTGCCAAGAACTGCGCCAAATGCTATTGTTGTGCAGATACACGATGTGAAAATTGCGGAAAATGCCACCAGATCTTTGTTAATACTGTCAGTCAGTATGATTCGCTAAATTCAGAAGCAAATGTCCATTGCAGTTTGTCATGATTAGGCTTTGCTTGTCACGATATTCGCTTCTTTTTCTTGTTTCGCTCTGGATCGCTTTCCTCTGGTCATATGCTCTTCAATGTCATGTCAGTGTTGATATTTTTTTCAAATTTTGACTTCCCGAGCTTGCAGAACACACCTGCAACATACACATTTATTAAAGTAAATGATCATTTGTAAATTTTTGTGTCTAAGCTATTGTGTCCAGTCTTTTTGTTAGAACCATCTGCCTGGTCAGATTAATTTATACTCTCCAACGAAATTATTCAACAATATCGATGCCTGGCAAAACGTTGGACACCATGAACCTTTTTTAGCCCCTAGCTTTGTTGCGTCAGCTCTTGCTTCCATGTGTGTGTCAGTAAGTATTGCAGGGTCAAGGCCAAGACGTTCCATCTCGCGTCGCGTTCTAACTCCCATTTTGCTTCTCTAGCAATGATGTCGTCAGGAAACAGACTGAGGTGCATGTTTTTCTACGTTCTCGTATTTCGGAAGAATCGAAAATCGGAAAAATCTCGATTTTACGATTATTGAGACATGTGACAACTGGGCTCTTCAGTCTTGGGTAACTTGCAAAGTTTATTATTTGTGGCGATTTATATTTGATATTTGCAACAAATTCATGAAAGTCTTTCAGAATTATTCTAAACTAATCTTTTGCAGAGTTTTAAAGTTTACAATGATACAAATTGTTTTAAAGTTCTTGGAAATAGCTTAAAGAATTTAACGCTCTTCTTGAAATTTGATGGGTTAATAATTCTTAATACTTAATACTGAGTTCAATAAGTTAAGAAACATTTATTTCTCAAACGTGGTTTGCTTTGATAAACATCTCTAGTTTATCTTACCATATTTTTTATGCATAGGAGAAAAATTGTTTACCGATGTATCAAGATGTTTTCCACATAACATAAATACTTTCGGCTGAACCAGCCAACGTTATTTTTGTTGAAAGACTGTTTTTAAGACAGTTTTTAAATCTTATACAATTTTAGATGAAACATATCAACTTAAGTTTGAATAGAAAATAACTCCCCCGAAGTAGAGGAATAATGGTTTTATATGTTATTAACCATAGATGTATTATTAATTCAACAGAGTAATCATTATAACAATAATAATAATTATTATTATTATTTAATGCGATATCACACCACTTCACAAGCTTGGTGGCTCGGCTAAAGCTACAAAGTACTAGCACAACAGTAAAACAGTAAAACAGTAAAAAGAAGAGAACAAGTTTAAATAACAGCAATATTATTAATATTGCTGTTATTTAAACTTAAACTCCAAAGTTTTTGTTGTTAATATTATATTAACAACAAAAACTTTGGAGTTTGGATTATCCGTTTATATTTTGGCTTGTGTTATGGTGTGCAATAAATTTAGACAGGGCGCAGACCACCAATGCATCTGTCTTTGAAATTATCTATTTTTTTCGTAGACTGGACAGGTACAAAGTAAAGGTATCTCGTCCTGAATTTCATTAAAGTAACACATTTAGCATTCTCGTTTATTTTATGAGATATTTTGCAAATATCTGAACTCTGACCACGTGTGCAGCCCAAGACATCTTTTAAATAAGTGTATGTATATGCAATTTCCATCTCTCCCACGAGATCACTCAAGATAAACTCCTGCTTTCCAAAAAAACACTGAAACATCTGCTACGTCGCGCTTATAATGTCTTTGAATAAATTATTATTCGAAGGGCAAAGTGCACCAATGCACTTGACTGAAAAGACTGAATTTCGTTTTTTTGATTCTTGCAAATTATGCATGGACTAATCTCCGTTTACAGTGTTTTAAATAGTTTTTCTGTTGACTATGGTTTACCCATGGGCAGTTTGTTTGGGGCAATGCTTGTGATCCCAGGTTGTTGGTTATCATCCAGCGATGGTTAGGTTATGCAGATTTCTTGTCTAGATCAGTGGACGTGACCTTGCCTGGTGCCCATGTGGTTGTTTGCTTGTTGTTGGCATTGTCATGTGAAGCTCTTTGTTTTTTTTTGATGGGCGTACTTGAAGCTTGACAGTTTGACGACATTATTCGTGTTGCTTTGCCGAAGCTGTTGTCTTATTTGTTTGTCAGTCAACCGGCGTTCTTGAGGAGGACAACAAAAACGCAAAGATGGCCAATTCAGAACCAGGTTAATTTAAATAAACGTTATTTAATCTTGTAGCGAGTATTTTTTGACGTAAGCTCTTCTTGTATAGAATTTTACCACGCTAATTTCATTTTGTTTTGGCTAATCAGAATGGCCTAATTTATTTATGCAAGCCACCGAGAATAATTGTCCCCCTAGTGCCGCGCCCACCATTGCGCTATTTCCAAAGCATTCCGGTTTTACTATTAAGTTTCATTAGGTATTGAGTGAGATTAAATTATATTTTTGTTTTTATCATCCATGGTCAGATCATTCAAGGGGTTATTTTGTTATAAACATTTGTTTGGCATTCAGTACTACACTTAGCTGCAATAAGTATGGAAACGCCTGATGAAAAATGGCGTCTAGAAGTGGCCCTAGGCCTGAGAAAGAAAATTTACATAACAATATAAAACTTCCAAACCGGTTTCAATAGCGAATATATTTAGCATAAATATACTCAAAATTTCATACATTTTCAAATGAAAATATAATTTAAACTATATCATAGTGTTTTGCAATAATATTAAAAGAAAACTGCGAAGAGGTCCCTTAAAAAATGCTTACGAAAATTTATCGAAGTGGAGTAATCAAAGCGCCAATAATTATAATTTCTTTCACTCAAAGCCACGCAGATTCTCTGTCATTTAAAAGAGAATGTTTTCAAATTTTGAAAAATATAAGAATTATCTAGGTAACTGTCTTGACCCTTTACAATTCACGGTTGAAGTCTTTGTTTACAACTTGAGAAGCACATGTTTTGTTTTTAAAATTTCCAATTGGGTTTTAATTTTTTTAAATTTTCGTTCATTTCAGAAAATGTTAAGCCCTTAAAAATTATATCAAATTATAATATTTGAAACAAACTATAGGAATATCCATGTCTGATTTTTTGTTATGGCGCTTAACCTTCTTTTTTTACTCTGGAAAAAAATTACGGAAAAATGGGTCTTGTCCAATCACATTCTTAAAATGATAAACAAAGACTTCAACCGTGAATTGTAAAGGGTCAAGACAGTTACCTAGATAATTCTTATATTTTTCAAAATGTTAAAACATTCTCTTTTAAATGACAAAGAATTTGCGTGGCTTTGAGTGAAAGAAATTATAATTATTGGCGCTTTGATTACTCCACTTCGATAAATTTTCGTAAACATTTTTTAAGGGACCTCTTCGCAGTTTTCTTTTAATATTATTGCAAAACACTATGATATAGTTTAAATTATATTTTCATTTGAAAATGTATGAAATTTTGAGTATATTTATGCTAAATATATTCGCTATTGAAACCGGTTTGGTAGTTTTATATTGTTATGTAAATTTTCTTTCTCAGGCCTAGGGCCACTTCTAGACGCCATTTTTCATCAGGCGTTTCCATACTTATTGGAGCTAAGTGTAGATATGTACTTTCGTTTTTTATAAGAAAGTTGTGCAGCTCGGTACTTCTTCAAAAAGTCAAGAAAGTTCAGTCCTCGATTTTAAGACAGTTGAAAAATTTAGAGGCTAAAATTTTTAAAGAGATTATCTTGGAAAAGCGAAATGTTTGGCTTTTGTGACTATAATGTTTAGGAAATCACCAAAGTGTGAAGGAATGTGGAGTGTCTGCATAGAAACTGTTACACCTCTGCAATTGCATGCTCAATGAGGTGAAACCTTTCAATTTTCGCCAGGAAAGTTATAATATTAAAATTAGGAAATACCTAAGAAGTTTGAGATGCTGGGTTTGAAAAACATTTTCTTATAAAAAAAGTGTAATGTGACAGTAGAACAGAATTTAATATATTGTTGTGTTAGAAACTTTCTACTATCATTACAGGGAAAGAAGAATATGAATTGGATAAAAGCAGTAGTGATATAATTGGTATTGACCCAAGACTATTGGCGAAGGCAGATGAAGACTTTATGATATACTCACCCAAAAGGAGCCAATATGTGTTCATGTCCAAAGACCCTGCAATTACACACAAGTTGCACACAAAAGTTGAAACTAGAGAAGATCGCAACTCACGCAGGACCATGTTCAAGCTCATAAAAGTTGAAGACAAGGATTGTTACTACATGTACAACATGAAAACTGAGAAGTATGTCCACCTGTCTGGAGATGACGTCTTGGGTGCCACCGGAAAGCCCGAGGAACATGGAGATGTGAGCCATTTTCAACTCACATTTGAGCAGGTTGGAAAAACTGGCTGCTACAGGATCAAGTGTAATGGGTCGCATTTTTATGTGTCAAGCTCCACTGCTGGTTTTCCTCCAAATTTCGTCATGCATGCAAGTACTGATGACCAAGAGGGTATGGAGGTGTTTCAGTTTGTCCTTGGAAAGGTATTTGTTCATTACTCTTTAACACATTATTAGTGATTATTTTCATCTAAATGAGCATTGATCAGGGTACCTCTCCAGAGCCAAAGTGGTATAATGTCTGCTTGCGATACAATGATCTGTTGTTCAGCTTAGTTGTCCCAAAGCATGAATAAGCAGCATTTTAAGTGGTGCCACATAGTCATTGCACTTATTTTGTAATAATAATGATAATTTGTGCGATATTTTAGAGTTTGCAGCCCATAAATTGATCTAAATTTTTAACCAATCGAATTAACTAACTGATAGGGTTTGCCGAAGTTGAAGCCCCTACCAAATTTATTTCAATAAATAATTTAAAAGATGAACTCAGGTGACTTGACATGGCATTGTGTGTTGTATATTTATTGCATGCTCAGCAATTTTTGTTTTTTATACAGAAAGCTAAGGAGGCAAAAATTGAGTATGAACTTGAAAAGACTGAAAAGCAGACCAAATTCCTTGCTGATATTGTGAAAGAAATTGAAAACAAGTCCGATGAAGAATCACCGGGAGATTTCCAATTTAAAGAAGAATATCCAAAGGAAGAAGGATTCGAGTTTTATGGATTCAGTTATGTTGGTAATTACCTGGGAGGTAAGTGCTCCATTTTGACTACACTGCACCATTTCAAAGTCAGTGGGGGCACCTCATAAAGAAAACAGGGGTATCGTAATTAGGTTTCTAAAACAATGGTACTCACAATTTCAGACCATTCTGCTCTTGGCCAAGCACTGCTCAATAGAATAGAATGCAATTATGTTCAATGTCATGGTTTACATCTGTTGTTTCAACTTCCCGTTATCTTGAACATTTGCTTTTTTGAACGATTTTCCATTTCTCTTTATTTCGTACAATATTGTTGGGACATCAGTTATTTTTGAATTTTCCCTGATACAGGTGTTGCTTTTTAGGCATCAGCTTTTGCATTGCTTAATGAAGCAAATCGTTCCATCAGCTAATAAATAAATTTTTATACCTTGAAATTTAGTTAATGACAAGGTTCATGGTTCCATCATTGTTTTTGATGTTTTGCCTGGTATCATCATGTGGGATCATTCATTTGTATTTGCATTTAAATATTAGGCAAGAAATAGTCGATAGTGACATTTTTTTGTATTCATTCATTCATTTGTACAGCAAGCCAGCTAAGTCAGCTGAACGTGGTATGGTACTATTTGGAGAGACGACACAACCCCATTACTTGCACCATCTAACGACAAGCACCAGATAAATGCCAGCTCAAGCTGGAAGATCCCAGGTGGCAAGACATCAGTGTACTCGTACAAATGCCAGCAGGTGTACTTCTGCACTCCGTGAAAAAATCCAAGTGACTTTAGCCAGTGGAAAATCTTGCAAGAAGAGGGCATTATAAAGGTGGAGCTACATAGATTCTGCAGCACCCATTGCTATAAAGGTGAGGAAAAAGAAACACCTAATGAAGAAGAAACACCTAATGAAGAGAAACACCAATGAAGAAGAAACACCTAATGAAGAGAGGTGCTGTTAAAGAAGAAGTGCCAGCAAGAATAAGCACAGCCAATGAACTGGAAGTGAAAAGGGAATAAGCAAAATTCTTCATATATCATAACATATTGATTTGTATTTTATTGGACAATTGGGGGGGGATGTTTTTAGATCTTCTGTATTAAATATAACTGCATTTATTAATTATAACTATTTGCACTTTCTTATGTTACAGATATAATACACAAGTTTGTATACAATTATTTAAACCTGGGAGGAGGGAGGGAGGGTGCTAAATGCCTTCCTCTCTAGTTTACTTTTTTATTTCAACATGCTATTTAGTTAATAGAAATAATACTAAAAAACACAATGATGAGAACTTTGAACGTTGCTAAATTTCTGCTCTGTTTTGTTTTGACTGGTGTGGCTGTGTTTTACTCCACTCCACACGACACGAACACGACATGATGCATTACATTCATCGATGACGTCATCGCGTGATTTTGGCACATGTTAAATCGGGGAAACCAAGTGTGCCCCCCAGTCTTCTCCACCTGTTCTTTTTTTTTGTTGATTTGAATTTCATCTCTTTCTTTCTTCCTTCTTCGTTTGTTTTGCATTTGGATTTTGGAATGGTGTCTTTGTTTCATATTTTCAATTGACAAATGGCATCGCCATCGAAAACCAGGTCTCCAAGCGAGCAATAAGCTCAAGAACGCCACTAAGCGAGGAACACCCGACAAGAAGATACAAGACATGAGAGTAATGTATTTCCAACTGGTAAGGCCATTTCAACAACATGTGTTTATTTATCTTCTTAACTCGCGACCATGCAGAAAACGCCCATTTTGAAAATACACCTTCAGCCTGCGTGACCGTGTTGGCATTTTTTTAGCAGAACACTTGGTCTGTTTTGATTTATTTTGCTTTTGATGCTGTAATTTATTTCTTCATGTTTCATTTTGTATACGTTTCCAATTTAATTTGCAGATTTGGACTGCAAACAACAAGAAGCCTTGTGCAGCAAAGAAATACTGAGGTCATCACCCGAGCTTTGGCCTGAGAAAAGTATGCCTGATATTTTTGTATTTTTCCTCTCAATTTCAAGCCACACACACTTGATGAGGCAGAGTATGCTGTGACTTATACTGGTTTAATTTTCTTTCACAGTTCCTGGAGTTGGAGAGTTTGCATCGCATTTTGGAACAAGCGTAAGTTCCGTATACCACTGCATTGTAATGCATCATTTATAAATGTCACCAACACCATTTGTTCAGGAAATACCAATTAGAGAAGAGTATCTGAAGAATTTCTTTTTCATTCCTTAGGCTGTGCTGTCAAAAAGTGAAGCAGTTGCATCTTCTCTGGACTCAGCCCTCGAGAAAGATGATCGTGACATGTTACAAGGTAAAACATATCTTAAATATTAAGAATATAGGACCTGGGACAATGAAAATATATGGGATATTATCTCAAGTGATTAAATTATATTGTTTTATTAGTTATAAGTAATTATATTGCTTTATTTTGAGTACCTATTGCCAAATTATTATTGCTAGGCAGGTTGCATTGCTGATGCCCGTACCATATGGATGTAGGGGTGGATTGTGGGGGTAGAACACTCTTAATATTTGAATTATGGGACTTGTTGGTAGTACCTTAGAATGAGATGCGTTATATTTATCCTCATTTTGTTCACCATGGTCTCAACAGCACCAACACCTTCTTCAACAATTTTTCATTTCATAAAGTGATTCATGGCCGATTCATCACTGTATATTATAAGTGTATTTTTTTCCTTTGTAAAATTTGATGAAATATTTTCCATGTAGAGTTTGGAAGCCTCACAACATCACAGCTTATGGATAAAGTCAAAGCATTGCAAAACCTTGCCTATCAGCTCGGTCTTGAAGAAGGTAAGTGATTTATTTTTATCTTTTGTTGAAAAATGCAAGTCTGGAGATTTTCATCAATGGTATATGAAGCCAACTAAATGTTAGCAGTAGCAGTTAACATGGGCAGCATCTAAACTGTCATTAAAAGGAACTTTGACATTCATTTGAGTACAGATGTTGAGCTTGTAATGAAATAGGCAATTGGCTCAGTTACTAAGTTAAGTTTTTGCCAGACTTAAATGTGCAATGCCATCAGCCCACTTCAATCATTTGGTACCAAATTCCCTTATTTTTTCATTTTCTTTAATATTTTTGGAGTTCTTCCCCAATTTTAAATACTCCCTTCTGTTTTAATCAATATTTATGCCATTGTACAAGATGACGTAAGGCTATTCACACTGAGTTTTATTTTTTCAAAAGTACAAAGGGGAACAAAGCTCAAAAATACAATGAAAAAGGGTTGGGAGACTGCCCTTTTTCTTACAAAATGTCTGAAACAGAGCATGAGTGAGGCTGGTGGAATGCTTGGCAGCCTGGGTAGGTGGAAGGGAGACAGAAAAGATGAAAGATAATCCAATCCATTGATCCAATCAGCTATGAATGAAGAGAGAATGAATGACAGGCAAGAGTTTTGTGGTGATTGTCACGTGTTTTTCTTCACAGCTCGTGAAATGACTCGTGGCAAGTTCCTGAATATTCTTGGGAAATCTGATTTCCGTAGATGATTGAAACAAAGACAGAGGGGTTTTTAGTACAACTGCAACACTATCACCCAAAAACATTGGCAGTCACGTGTACCACTATATCAATACACGTGTATACTCTTTGTAATCTACGCATGCACATTCCCACGTCACTGTTTTGCTAACCAATTGAGAATGTTAACATAGTGGGAAGTTTCTGTGTGATAGCGAGCGACAAAGAGCGTTTTTTGCTGTTTGTGCATTGCCAAACCATGCAGAAGGTTAATTTGGTTGTCATTGCTCAGTTATTATAGCTTATTGTATATATAAGTATATATATATTACGAATCGCAATCATCTTACGTTAATAGCAACATTGTCTGCGAGCAAATTACAAATTGCAGTTCATATAGAGTGCAATTTTCTGCTGACTAGCATAGTATTGCCTTCTTTGCCTTGTCTATACCAGATACTATAGATTCGTAGTTAGTCAAGGTGTATTCTGTATTCAAAGGCAAATGTTATTACAATAAAACAACTAGATAACGCACAAGAGTGGTCCCACTGTATAATACATCCGTTCGCTTGAATGACCCGTATCGCCAATGGCAATTTTAGTTATCGGCAAAGCATCTTTCTTCACGATCAACCCTTCATCCGTTCTCCACACTTGGTCATTGGCGTGGCAGTTGCATTTATAGCCCGGACTTGTGCATGTGTCTGTTATTCCGCATGCGCAACCTTGCCCATCGCTCGGCCCCCCTCCCCAGAACGCCAACTTCTGACCCCGCCCACCATTGAGCCAACTGTATTCGATATTAGTGTTGTAACAGTAGTACTTCGTGTACTGTTGGCATTGATGAGATTGATTCACAATTGTGGCAATGATGCTTGAATCGAAGTTGTATTGGAAATTGAATTGGTAAGAACCTGTTGCTTCGTAACCACTGACGTATGTTTGCTGCTCGTTGTTGTGATGAAACACTGCCATGTATTTGCTGTTTTTTTTCGTGCACTCGATTTTAATGCTCCATCTCGAGTTTGGGGGCTGAATCTCGTAGACAGCTGATAAAAAGTTGTTCGATTTTAGTGCTTCTTTGCATGACGCGTACATTGGTTTTCCTGAAGAAGAATTGTAATTTATCGTGAGTCGTGCATTGGAAGATAAAATCATGCACTCTTTTTGTAAGAATACACGTTTTTCTATAAGAAACCTGGCTCAAGGCCTAGTAGTAAAGATTTCTTAATTTTTAGCCACATTTTAGTTCTAAAAGCTTCTTAAAAGTCTCTTAATTTAATGAAAAAAGTTTCAGTGAAAATGAAAAAAACCTGGATGCTGCAAGATATTAGTATTATAGGAAAAACGTGTTTCCGAAATTTCTAATGTTTCTTAAATATTTCCTTGTAGTTCTAAAAGTTTCTTAAATTTTAGGGTGTCTAGATCTAGGTTTCTTATAAACCAGTTTCTTATAAAAAAACGTGTAGAATTATAAAAACAGCGAGGCTCAAAATTGTTGAAATGTTTCACAGTTTCGCTTTTTATCCACAGAGTTTTTTGAGTCAACAAAACTGTCGTCAATATGTTTGCCTGTTCCGTGATTTTCCTGATGATGTTGAGAACAGTATTTTTCGAAACGTCGCCCTATAAACACTCTGCCTCATGACACGATAAAATTTTATTTTTATCATAAAAATTGCGTTGGTATACACAAACAAACTTTGTTATAAATGGCTCGCTGCTCGAATCTCCATGGCAATGCATATGTTTATGCTCAGTCGTGTGTTATACTTATGTTATCATACTTGCCATGAATGGTTATTTTCATTTTAAGTTATTTTTTGATAAGATTCGCTGTTGATGTCCTAACAGATTTGTGATTTTGCCATGTCTTGTTTAAAAGCGTACTTTGTGACGTCATAATTTTGTATCTGACTTGTTTTTCCCGACCAGTCGACTATGGGTCTCTTATTCCCAGAGGGGCACTCGGTACATAGACATACGGGGGGGTCAGTCCGAGAATTTCACAAGAAAACCAAAAATATCAATTTTTTAATAACTTGCACCCAAAAATATTAAAAATTGTAATCAAGGATAAAGTGAGAGAGAAATTTGGCCGACTTGAAATATGCAACTGCCATTACAGGACCTAAAAATATTGTTTGCTAATTTGATATGCCAAAAAATATCAGAATAGCCTCGACTATTTTTTAGCACCCAAAAATATCATTTTGGACAAAGTTGTCACCCAAAAATATCATTTTTGGCAAAAGTCTTACCCAAAAATATCAGACTGACCCCCCGTATGCCTATGTACTGAGTGCCCCCCTGAACACTTATTAAGTAATTTCGCGGTGAACAATCTTTGCGAAATCTGTAATATTACAAGTTCGAAATGAATTCTACTTACGACAACATTTGTGCTCAACTTTCTTCCCAATGCTGTACACACGGATGCAGTTTTCCTTGCAAATGCTTCCCGGGACGGTATTGCAAAGATTAGTTTCCTAAAACAGCGACAGATGTATCACCACAGCTAGAGCGAAGCAAAGTGTGGCAATTAGTAAATAGTGAACTACCTTCGCAAAACGAACCTGTTTGCATTGTTGGATCTTCTTTCTTAAAACCCCGCCCCTGTTGCTATTGCTTTCATGCTCCTTGGCAGCGGCAATCTTTTGCATCAAATGGCATTTCTGTGATGCGCTGTCGTATTTCTGATAGTTGCAATTTTCTTGGTGAAGGCATTTTTGAGAGCATGCTAACTCGCTTGGCAGTGTATGCGTGGCAAGCGAAATTTCTTTTTGCATATCATTCTTGTCTTCTTCAAATTGTTCGCCAGTCCTGAAAACAGCTCTTCTGATGGTTTGTGATGTGGTAGCATGTATCGATTGAACACCGATTGCTGTAAACAGTGCAACAATTACCATTGCATGTTGAATCGCTTGAAGTGGGTTGCGATGCTGGTTGAACCCTTGCATATTTTTTCGTCTTGCTTGGCAGTTATCTTGGCCACAAATGCTTTCACAGTTCAATCTTTTTATTATTATTATTAAATTGCACTGAATGCACAATGGCTGACTTTTAATTTGGTCCCAAAATAGTTAAATCAAGCAAACTTCTGCCTTTTCAACACTTGCCGCTTTTTTCCCATTCCGATTTTTAAGTCAACATTTTTAAGACAGATGTTTTTTTAGATATGATTTTGCAATGGTTCCTTTCATGGTGTATACACTGGATTTTCTAAAGAAGTACTGTTTAATTCAAAGCAAAGTTTTTGTAAAGAGTGTTTTGTAAACATAGATACAAACATTATAACTACAATTGTGTTTCATTATAATGCTTCTTCCTCACTCTCGTATCTCCATGGAAGTACATAGAAGTACTTATATTTACTGAAAAGTAGAATGTAGTAGTGGTACAGTAAGACCGGGCAATTACGAAACAGGTTTTTCAGATTGAGCTCCAATTGTTTACAAAGGTATCCTATTGTTTTCCTATTGTTATTTTGGAAATATCGAATTGGTTCCTTATTTGCGGGGTCTCGCTTCGCTGTAGTAGTAGTAGTATAGCATAGTAGTATCAGTAGTATAGCATAATAGTAGTGGTATAGCATAGTAGTAGTAGTAGTAGTAGTAGTAGTAGTAGTAGCAGTAGTAGTATAGCATAGTAGTATCAGTAGTATAGCATAATAGTAGTGGTATAGCATAGTAGTAGTAGTAGTAGTAGTAGTAGTAGTAGTAGTAGTAGTAGTAGTATGAAAAGGTTTCACTGT
>RQOL01000861.1:4538774-4593373 GCA_013076295.1 Sanderia malayensis
AAACGTACGTGAACACACTTGCATTAGATCATTATATTAAATGAATGAAGAACGAAAAACTTACGATCCTTTTTCTGTTTGGCATCGGTCTTTGAGTATGACATAAGCAACTGCTGCAAAATCACCAGCATCCTAGCAGAAAAGAAATTAATCAACTCATAAAGTTTACAATAATTGTCTAAACAAATTTTGGAAATTCTTATCAAACAACATCTCATGCAACACCCACTCGTCTTGCTGAAGCAGGTGCCTTGTAGTTCAAAAGTTTTTTCGCATCTGCACTCTCCTTTGCAATACCCAGAGCATCTATGTAATATTTTGCAAGAACAACCTGCAGAAATTAGAACAAAAGAGGAATTGAAATTGGTATTGTACTCTAGCAGTTGACCTACAATGATCATCGTGCATAGTTCCTAAACTGGCAAATGAGCCCTACCAGTGTAGCCAAGTGGTAAATGTGTTAGATCTCGCATCCTTGAAGGCTCACATTCATAGGTTCAGATCAACAAATAGTCAGAATCAAAAACTACAAGCTGTTAGCCAACTCAACCGTCTGCCCTTCTGAGGTTGATAAATGAATGCACAGTATATTTGTTCTGGAACATCATTCAAAGGGCACAAGCCATGAGCAAGCATTAACTATATGGCTGTTTGAGCCCTCAGCCTTCAGCCCTAGAACTCAGATTTGGACCCCTCTGGTCTCGTGTGCAGATATTATACATATGCAGCACGGCAAAGGAGTTAGCAACCTAAGCTTCAGAGCGGTAATCAGGTTAACAAAGGCAAAAGCAATGAGAAAATAGATCATAAAATACTAAAACCAAACCTCTTTCATTCCATAAGATGGTCTGTCTTTGTCCAAAGCTGGCAAGAACATTCTCATTGCAGGAAAAAATGTGTCATCCTGAAATTGGAGACAGACATTTAATGGTAATAATGTTCAATTAAAATGTAGTTCAGCTTCATTTAAAAAGATTATTTGCTTCACACCTCAACCATGGGTCAGAGGGGGGTTATACCCCCAATTGGTCTTCATGTCCTGCGAAAAGGCGTGTCGTACACAGAGCGTGTGTACCTAAAAATGCTACCCTCACTTCCCATCATTTTATTGATATACCAACCAACCACCTACCTCGACCCTGTTTTCTCCAGGCAGCTTTGAGTAGGCCTGCCTCCAACGTTCCAGAAATTTCCTGAAGATACCTTTTTTCTTTTCTGTGCCTTGTGTATCGTTTATTTTTTGCATAACCATGCACAGGTCGAAGAAAGGAACGTTGCCTGCAACTACCACGGCGCTCGCCATCTTGCAAGCTCGCGGTCCGGTCAGGTCATCAAAAGAAGAAGGGAAAGGTATTAGGTAAGGTGCAGTGCATTATATCAAAAGTTAAAAGTGGGGAGGAACTGGGGTGGGCGGGGTCAGAGTGTAGAGATAGGACTTGTTGCATGCGTCACCACCAAGTCCCATGTGTTCCTAGTGTTCCAGGGTTGAAGATCTGGCCAAAAGAAGAGTGCGAATAATAAAAAAACAGTTAAATAAGGAGATGTTATTTCAAATATTAAAATGCATTATTAATTGTACGAATTTAAAATTATTGATTTATAAAATGGTGTTTATAGTAAATTGATATATACGTGTATATGTGATATATAGTGTTTATATATGTGGTACAATAGACATCCGCCATCTCAAACTCTTCAGAGAAATCGAAATTTGTTCCAGATATCAGGGGATATATATAATAACTTGGCCTCGGCATGGTCAAGTAAGAGTAGCATACAATGGCCCGAGTTATGTACCTCTTGTATCGGTGTGAGGAGCATCACGTGGCCCGGCTTGGATAGTGATGATAGTATACCCGTGGTCTGGGGCGATAACAATTTCATTCTTTTTGCTGCGAATTCTTAAGAACGTCAGGTCGTTTGTCGGGTCCACATCCCTGACGGTGTGGCGAGCGAGTTGTGACAGTTGTCTGCAATGTTCTGTGTACAATTGCGTCGTCTGGTTGTCCAGGGTTGTCTTGACGGGAATGTCATCCTTGTTTACTACTATAACACCCAGTACACCAGTGTGTGTCTTTATTCTTGACAAACAAGCCTCCACATCAGGACATGTCTTTGGTGCTCTGAAGAAACAAAGATTAATCAAATCACGAAATCTACCTTCCCTTCTCCTTCGCCCGTCCTTCCCCTCTTATTCGCCCGCCCTTCCCCCCTTATTCGCCCCTTCCTCCCTCCATTGGGCATCCCAAGACAAATGCAAATATTTGGCGCTAAGTTCAAGTGCAAATATTGATAAATTAATTATAATAGCGATAAATCATTATATTTTCATGCGTGATATATTGTTTTCATTTCGTTCCTAGAAATATTTGCAAAAACTCTTTCGACTCACATAGCTCCCCTCCAGCAAAAGATAATTAATTAAATCTTGATTCCACCCCCGTCCAATGCAGTAGGGCGCCTGGGCTAAGCCATTTTTGACTCCAGAGAAGCCGCTCAAAATCTTTGCAGAAGCGCACAATTGGCATGGCTTCATAAAAATAATGCGCCAATCAACTGCCTGCATTTTGCGATCACAAGTTTTCATAAGCGGGGGTAACTCGGACTCGGGTAAATCGCTTATCTACCTGATAATCCCGTTTGCAACAGACGAACTTCTTGCCACACAAAACACGTTTTTACAGGATGAACTCATTTATATAATGCGTACTCATTTAAAATTCAAGAACTTTGCAAGATTATGCACACATTTTTCATGTACCAGTAACTTTAAACATGATCTTTATGTTCATGGTCAAACCCCCGGAAATGCCAAGTGCTCTATCCATCAAAGGCAGTTTTGCGCTGTGAAATAAACATCACAAAGAAAGAAGACAGGTTTCTTGCCAAAGCTGGCGAAGAAATTTTTAAAGTTGTCAATCATTTCTTTGTAATTTTAAAAGTTTCTTGGGGTGTCTATTACATATGGTTTCTTATGAACGTGCTTGTTATAAAAAACGTGTAATTTTTATGATAATTTTTATTTTCACACAAAATGACACATGTTTGCCTGTCAAAAGATTTGAATGGGGGCAAATGGCCAATTGGATCAAAACGTATTTCACAAAATTGTGTATGTACATGTCAGATATACCTGTGTAATATGTGAAAAAGTTACACAAGAAATTAAATGCAAATAAGAAATAAAAGTTGACCCATAATGACACGCATAAGCCATCACACACCACACACACACAAACAGGTATTTCCATCTCAACGAAAAATTCTCGTGGACTGTTGTGTATTGAGGCAGAGAAGAGAAACGAAATAAAATGCATTTTCATGCACACCTTGAAAATAGTGATAAGTTCTCTTCAGTTGATTGTTGTTTTCCAAAACGTCGATAAGGCATAACTGATCGAATCCTTGGAGACAGAAACTATTTTACTGTCTGTTCTGTTGATGCTTGGTGATTGAAGCTGTGTATTTTATAAACATTAGGTTGATGACACGAAAACCAAGCTTAATTACGAAACAGCGTAGCGTTGCATTGTTCACGAGAGTGCGGGGGTTACACGAGAGTTGTAACTTTCAATTTGTGAATATGTTCCACAAATAAACATGTATTTTCTCGCTGTCAGAGAACATCGTAAGGGATCTCCAGATTCCCAAAGATTATGTGATCGTTTTGCAAGACTTTTTACCTTCTCCTAGGACAAGACAGGACAAGAATTAAGGATCAAACCTGGATGGGGAACAAGCAACCCTCCGTTTTCAAAACAATAAGCAAACAACTCTCACAGTTTTGCAATGTCTGGAATGGCGAAAATAATTCAATGCTGGGCCTTTCTCAATGACACTCTATTCAACTGATTTTATTCAATACAACAATAACACAGCGGAATGAAATTAAATCCGAATTTGTATCTGCAGAAAATATGAAAATACGCACGCGCGAAACGAAGAAATATAAGTCCATTGGTCCTTGTATAGAAAGAAATGCTGAGTCCCGAAAAGTAATTTTGGCACCCATTCCCATGTATATGGAACCCCTCTGTATAAATCCAAGTGTTCCGAAACAAAACTATGGCTTCCTATTTTATTTCCATCTGCGAGAAGATGTTGCAATATCGTGCACTTTTCTACTATTACTCTAAGTAAAAGATTAGTAAAAAATGTTGTGAAAACAATTCAAAGTAACAACTTTTTCAAAGCAATCAATCAAGGCTACAAGAATTTCCAAAAAAATAAAATAGAGAAAACAAATTTAAAAAAATTGCCGCTCACACTCCTTTGTATATACGCTTGGATTCCCACCCTTAGCATCACCCTAGACTCTTCGGTGTTACCCTGCCTTGAGCTCTTGGGAGTACATATTAGATGAAATCTAACTCTGGAGCATCAGGGCGGAGCCGCTGAAACCCATTCAAGGTTTTGTTTGCCCAAAGGCTGGTCTCTCACACCAGCGCGTCCAACATGAAGTACTGCCGTCGCAACATATTGACCGGGCCAGTGACTGGGTGGGACTCGAAGCCACGACCTTCGGCTTGCCACGCCGAAGCCCACATTTCTCCTCCGCATGACGTAACCCTTACCCCAACGCTAACCCTAACCCTAAGGCCAATGCATCCACCAGCGTCACGCAATGATATAAAGCGCCGTAGGCGCTCGATACCCGACTCCCAATAATTCGTGCAGACAATAGTGATGTCATTGGGCGGCCATTTAGAGATGAACAAATAGCTTTTGTAAATCAATGAGTGCAAAAGTTAAATGCTCGCTTTGGAGGAAAATAATGATAGTAATAATGATGACAAGGTTGACATAGGATTACTGTTGCAGGGCATATAGCATGAGGATACTAGTAAAATTTCGATAATGACAAAAAACGTTTCAGATTTCGGTATTTTGTTTATTTTTTTACGGAACGATGCAACAGGCCTTAATTAATCGAATGACCAAAACAGTTGTTGAATTAAAAATCGTGGATGTACTAGATATAATATGTGAGCTCTAATTAAAGGTAAGTGACAGGGTTTTGATATCCTAAAAGCTTACTGAAATATTAGCCAATACAACATTTCTCCAATTCGAAAGGAAACGCAGTAGAGTAAATGGCAGATCACTATAATTATACCTATACCAATCCCTTATATAAGTGAATAAATTCAAAGAATTGTAGCGGTCTGATATTCCGTTACATATTTAAAGTCACTTAGGCTGAAATTAATTGATTTTCTTCGTTGTGGAACCTTCAGCAAGCAAAACCGTGTGGTGTTACATAAGTTAAAACTTCAGATTTTGGTAACGTTCTGGAATACTTCAGTAAAATCCCGTGTCGCATCAGCTAATATTTCAGTAAGCTTGTGGGATGTCAAAACCATGTCACCAGGGGCGGATCCAGGATTTAATCTGACCGGTGCTCAATTGTATAACCACACCCATTTTAGCTACCCTTAATTTTGCCACACCCAAAAAATAAAACAAAACAAGAGGACTTCAAGCCATGCGAGTTGAGCAATAGCTTTGAAAGAAAGTCTGCAGCCTATCAAGTTAATTCTCAATACCAACTGTTTAAAATATCAACAAGTAATTGCCTTGGAAGTACAAGCGTGCAGAAATATATAGCATTTCTCGCTGTCAAGATGAATATGATAATGAAAATAACAAAAACATGTCAATATGTAAACAAACAGGGGAAAAAATAATGAATTAATCAATAATTCATTATAATAAATCAAGCACAAATTGCACAATTTACATTGTTCAACTTGACATTTAGCATAGACTACCTTATTGGTTTTAGGCCATCCGCTGAAATTTTATCCATAAAAGATAATTTAAGTTCCGCAAAACTGTCTATTCTGCTTCCTTTACACAGTTCTGTTCTTTTTCTGTATAATTCTCGTACAGTTAAAAATTTCATTCTGTTGATTTTTAATGTGGCAGGATTATTTGTCAAAATACATCAGCCATGTTTTTATAATGTCAGGCCTCCACTTGCTACATGCACACATGTGCTTTTCTGAAGGACTAACCCCCGTTATTTTGTGAGAATGGACCCCCGTACCATTCTGACCGGTGCTCTGGTGACGTTGAGCACCCCTCACGATGACGTTGAGCACCGGTCAAGATGTAGCTGATTGGCCAATTCTCCATTTGACATGGGTAATTTACTCCCCGACCGGTGCTCGGAATATAGCGGCAGCGCCTAATTTCATTGGCCCTTGCAATTCTCAAGTCGAATACTGATTGGCTCATACCTCAATTGTCCGGAATAGTCTATTCCGATAAATACACGGCAACAGCGCACAAAAGAAAGGATACTACCGTGAAAGACGAGCGTAGAATTAATGGAGCTCACAATTCGATAACACCCAAAGATTACTTCCACACTGAAGTGATTATTATCAGTTCTTTTATACGTATGAACTGGTCCTAAGAAGTTATCAAAAAATCTGACCGGTGCTCAAGCACCCTTCGCACCCCTCTGGATCCGCCCCTGGTCACTTACCTTAAATTTGAGCATACATATCATCCAGTAGATCCAAAAGTATTAAATTTTATAACGTTTTTTGTAATTCAATAAATTTAGGCCGGGTCCATCGCTCCGAAATAAACCATCAACCAGCGGCACGTCATATATGCTCCTGCGCAGTAACTATATATATGCTGCTGCGCATACTGACAACCTTTCTCCTCCGCATGACGTGACCCTAACGCTAACCCTAACCCTAAGGCCAATGCATCAACCAGCGTCACGTGATATAGGCTCCTGCGCAGTACCTATACATATGCTACTGCGCATGCTGACCACCTTTCTCCTCCGCATGACGTAACCTTTATCCTAACGCTAACACTAACCCTAAGACCAATACATTCATCGGCGTCACGTCACATGTGCTCCTGCGCAGTACCAAAATATATGCTGCTGCGCATACTGACCACCTTTCTCCTCCGCATGACGTGACCCTAACCCTAACGCTAACCCTAACCCTAAGGCCAATACATCAACCAGCGTCACGTCATATAGGCTCCTGCGCAGTACCTATACATATGCTACTGCGCATGCTGACCACCTTTCTCCCCTGCATGACGTAACCCTTACCCTAACGCTAACCCTAACCCTAAGGCCAATGCATCAGGCCTTAGGGTTAGGGTTCCAGGATTCTGAATCCAGTTTTGAGGGCTTACTTGAAAAGGATAAATCCATAACTGTGCATCAGAAAAACTTACAATTTTTGATGACCGAAATGTACAAGACTAAAAATGATTTAAATCCAGTGTTTATGAAAGAGATCTTTTGTGAAAATGACAATCACTATAATCTGAGAAATGGGAATGAATTTTCTGCTCCCAGAATTAGAACAGTAAAATATGGCTCGGAATCAATTCGTTTTAGAGGCCCACAAGCTTGGGCTACTGTTCCTCAGATTATTAAATGTTCCAGAACTTTAAAAGAATTCAAAAACCAAATAAAATTTTGGTCTGGTGAAACCTGCCACTGCCGACTGTGCCAAATTTTTGTTCAAAATCTAGGCTTCATTTAAAATCACATTAACATTTGTAACATTTGCATCTAATCTCTTATTAACATTTGTGTAAATTGAATCTTTTTATTTGTAATTTGAATTTTGTATTGTGAAATCTTAAATATCAGTAGTTGGCCTAAATTAGCTTTAGTATAGCTATATATCCAGCCAACTTTAAATAAATTAGTAATAATAATAATAATAATAATCAACCAGCGTCACGTCATATAGGCTCCTGCGCAGTACCTTTACATATGCTACTGCGCATGCTGACGACTTTCTCGTCTGCATGACGTACCCCTTACCCTAACGCTAACCCTAACCCTAAGGCCAATGCATCAACCAGCGTCACGTCATATAGGCTCCTGCGCAGTACCTATACATATGCTACTGCGCATGCTGACCACCTTTCTCCCCTGCATGACGTAACCCTTACCCTAACGCTAACCCTAACCCTATGGCCAATGCATCAACCAGCGTCACGTCATATAGGCTCCTGCGCAGTACCTTTACATATGCTACTGCGCATGCTGACGACTTTCTCGTCTGCATGACGTACCCCTTACCCTAACGCTATCCTCACTGTGATATATTCTGACACGTGACCAGGATAAGATAATTTATGCATTTTTACTAGTAATATCCGGGATATTTCTATCTCCCAGAGGGGAATAAGGGTATATATATTGGTTCCTCGTGGTTATCACAGTTCTCTAACAAATACGCACCAAGTCAGAGAATTTGGTGGTCTAAGTTTCGACGACCCACCCACCTCCCGCAGCGACGGAAGCCAAATTCCCCCTTCTCCTTTCAAATAGCGAAGCCTCCTTCGCACTTTCCACATCTTATCCATATTTGAAAGGAGAAGAATAGAGAACAGTGAGGATAGAGTACTAACCCTAACCCTAAGGCCAATGCATCAACCAGCGTCACGTCATATAGGCTCCTGCGCAGTACCTATACACATGCTACTGCGCATGCTGACCACCTTTCTCCCCCGCATGACGTAACCCTTACCCTAACGCTAACCCTAACCCTAAGGCCGATGCATCAACCAGCGTCACGTCATATAGGCTCCTGCGCAGTACCTTTACATATGCTACTGCGCATGCTGACGACTTTCTCGTCTGCATGACGTACCCCTTACCCTAACGCTAACCCTAACCCTAAGGCCAATGCATCAACCAGCGTCACGTCATATAGGCTCCTGCGCAGTACCTTTACATATGCTACTGCGCATGCTGACCACCTTTCTCCCCTGCATGACGTAACCCTTACCCTAACGCTAACCCTAACCCTAAGGCCAATGCATCAACCAGCGTCACGTGATATAGGCTCCTGCGCAGTACCTATACATATGCTACTGCGCATGCTGACCAACTTTCTCCCCTGCATGACGTAACCTTATCCCTAACCCCAACACTAACCCTAAGACCAATACATCCATCAGCGTCACGTCACATGTGCTCCTGCGCAGTACCAATATATATGCTGCTGCGCATACTGACAACTTTTCTCCTCCGCATGACGTACCCTTTACCCTAACGCTAACACTAACCCTAAGACCAATGCATCCACCAGCGCACGTCATATATACTCCTGCGCAGTGCCTATATATATGCTGTAAAAAGATAACAAAAAATAAATAAAAATTTGTGCTCACACACCCTTGTTTGTATGCTTGGATTTCCACCCTTAGCATCATGATCATCCCAGACTTTTGGGTGTTGCACCACGATGAGCTCTTGCGAGTACATATTAGATGAAGTCTAACTCTCGAGCATCATGGCGGAGTCCTTGAAATCCATCGGATTTGCAGTTTATGGACCACGCCCAAATAGGGTAAATTATATATCAATCGATAGCCACTGACCTGCTGAGCTCTCTAGTCATCTGAATTGCTTTGGTTCTTTGTCCATATGCAGTGTATATGTTCTTAGCCTTTAAAATAAACTATAATTCTTTTACTTTTTTACCTTCACCATTCTATTTATTATTTTATTTCTATCCACGAGGAAATGTTTATATTTTGTACTTTTTTATTACCCTAATAATAATTATTATTTTGCAGAAAAATTTAAATAAAAATTTTTTCAATGCAACCAATCAAAGCTACAATAATCCAAAAAATAAAAAATGAAAACAGTAAGATTAAATTCCCTAAGATTAAAATGATATAACGCAACACATAGAAGTAATTTAAAGTTTATGGCAATGCAAACTATAACCATTTCAACTACACTTGGTGAGCAAAAGTATTGCACCACCGGATAAAAAATGGCGTCTAGAAGTGGCCCTAGGCCTGAGCAACAACACACACTGCATGGGAAAGATACGCATGACATAAAATATATGCTGATATGCTCCTTTGCTAATAGAATACAATACATAGAATACAAAGACAGCAATCAGACAATCAACATCTTTCATATTTGCATATAGAACATCTTTATAATCTCACAAAACTAACAAACATAAATCACCGATAAACTATCACTTGCAGTTCACAATCAATTTAAATAAAAAGCTTAACAAGAAAAAACGAAAGATAAAAATGAGGACACTTCATTATTAAAGAAGCAAGAAAATAAAAGCAGAAACAAGGCTGCTTGAAAACAAGACATGGGTGGCAAAAATAAAATGCATTTTACAAGCATTGTCAGGTCGAACTGGTGTAGGTGGAAATGGAAATGGATCATCAACAACAATTTTTTTACAGTTGGGGCATGCTCGAAGAAACTGACAGGACTTGCCTTTGGCACATGTTAAAGTGCAGTTCTCCTTGCAGGATAAAGTCCCAGAGGTTACTTTGCTGAATTTGACGTCACACCCTCCTTGATCACAAGCTGCTTCACAGTGAGGCGACTTACAGTGAATTGTGCAATTCTTACCAAAGCATCTTGGATAGCACTGTGGCGGACGCTGTGGATCACCACCTTTGCCTGTACAGCTAAGTTTGCAATTATCTTCCTGGCAAGTTGGATAGCATAAATGTGCCATGCAGTTCATGTCTGGGCAATCCTTTTTACATGTCAGAGAACAGATCGAAGTCGAAGGCTGCAGATTATGAAACAGAAGTATGACATCTCCTGAACATTTAAAGTTTATCAGTCAGTTTCAGATTTCAATATCAATTTAGTTAGATTAGTTAATTAGTTATTAACCAGAGCTTACCGTATTTTTGTCTTTGATTGGGACATCACATGCCATTTTAGTACAATTACCCGATAAACATTTGGCCTCACAGCCAGCGGTTGACTGGCAAGACGTTTTGCAAGGACTTGCTGAACAAAATTGTTTGCATGTTGCAGCTGTATTTTGGCATGTTTTGAGGTCACAAGGTGAAGATGTACAATTTTTAATTTCGCAACTGACACCGTCTAAGGACATACCAAACAAAACAAACAAGCAAGCAACAATTCGTAACTCCATGATCTGAGGAATTGAAAACAAATATTTCATGACTCCACGAAATGCAAATGACAAAGGATTAGGCATTAATTCAATAGGCCTACTTTTTTATGAGTCATCATTTTCGAAGTGTGACTTTCGGGTTTCTAACTTGCTTGTGTCTTAAGAACGATACCTTTTGATTGCAAAATAAAGCATATGACTTAAATCATATCTATTATTCAACAAATAACGACATAAGATAGCAACAGAAAAGTTCAACAATCTGCTTCTTGCCTTGAATGGCGTGGTTTTTCTGCATCAGGTCTGTTCGATAATATAAAAGTATAGTAATAATTCAGCTACTATTCGTAAAACACTCTTCTTACCTTTATGAACATTGTTTCATGTATATATATCCAAGTAAGTACATATATATATGTAGTTATTTATCTAGGAGGAGATGAAACTGAAACTTCGGAAGAAGGAACCAACAATTCTTTGGAACCAACCGACCCAACCCAAGTGATGAGATTTCCCATTCCCTCACCTTGGTGGGTGGGGCGAAGTGAAGTTGGGCAACTTGTTCAAGACTCTTGACGTCATTACATTGGAAACCATAAGAAAGAGAATATAAAGAACGAATATAAAGGGAGAAAGAGAATTGGCAATTCCATTTGAATAACTCAAAATATTATCTCTGACAAATACTGGAAATCTAACCTCTTGTGGAAGACAACGATTTGTATTCTCTCGTAGATCAGTTGCGGTGGCAAAAAAACGCTAAAAAATTAAGTTGCTCAAACAATGTACCCCTTGAGCTTGATTGGCCTGTGATTTATATGGTGATGAACATGAGGATGAAGAAGACGAAAATGCTCAAAATGTCAAAATAAATGGGAAAAGCGCGAAATTATATGCGTACATGATTAACTTTGATGAACATTGACCATTTCTGTGTGTATTTCTGTCTTCCGAAAAAACAAACTTTCGGGTGAATAAAACTTTCGGACAGCAAGTACTTTCGGATAATTAAATTTGCGGACACAATTTTGTCCGAATGGTTCACAATATAAGTGAAGTGAATTATGTTAAACAGTAACATAACAGCAATAGCTAATAATATATAAAATTAATATATAAAATTAATTAGGATCAAGTAAAAGAAGAATATTAAACTTAGCATAATTATAACAATTTGACAGAATAAGGCTGAGAATCAAGATAATTGCTAGTTTATTATTCAAAAATTAAAATAAAATTAAAATAAGGATTAAATTTGAAATAAATAAGAATCAATTAAAAAAACAAAATACAAATTCAAATTGAAAGAGGATTCAAATACGATTATTTATTATGATTATTTACAAATGAAAATCAACTGGTCAAGCTTTGTTTGTAATAAGCCATGCTTTATAATGCTTTGCGAAAGTGCTTTATTTTTTAACTGCCGTAAATCAAAAGGAATACTATTCCAGATTTTGACTCCATTATTTATGACGCTTTGGTGCTACGTATTGGTTCTTATCGCAGGTTGTGCAAACAAACCAGAGGTTGATTGTCTCGTTAATTTATCATGTCTACTCTTTATTAACTGAAAAAGGCAGCAAAAGCTTTTATCGGGATTGTTATTACTAATTTCATGCATAAATTTAGCACATTCCATTTTGTAGAAATCATTGAGGCATAGAAGTTTTAATTCGTCAAATAGAGGTTGACTGTTAGCTGTTTTGGACCGAAAAGTGATTAACCTTACAGCATGTTTCATGCTTTTTCTTAAAGGGTCCAGATTAGTATTGTATCCGATTTATAATACCATAATTAACGGGTGGCTGAATGAATGCATTGTAAATATTAACAAGTATATTTCTTGGGGCAAGGTGCCATTCAATGTAAACAAAAGCTTTACAAGAAAACATGAAAGATAAAAATGAGAACACTTCATTATTAAAGAAGCAAGAAAATAAAAGCAGAAATGAAGCTGCTTGAAAAAAAGACATGGGTGGTAAGAAGAAAATGCCTTTTACAAGCATTGTTAGGTCGAACTGGATTGGTAGGTGGGAATGGATCATCAACAACAAATGTTTTACAGTTGGGGCATGCTCGAATAAACCGACAGTTCTTGCCTTTGGCGCATGTTAAAGTGCAGTTCTCCTTGCAGGATACAGTTCCAAAGGTTACCTTACTGAATTTGATGTCGCACCCTCCTTGATTACAAGCTGCTTCACAGTAAAGCGACTTACAGTGAATTGTGCAATTCTTACCAAGGCATCTTGGATAACAATCTGTTGGATTCCGTGGATCACCACCTTTGCCTGTACAGCTAAGTTTGCAATTATCTTCCTGGCAAGTTGGATAGCATGAATGTGCAGTGCACTTCATGTCTGGGCAATCCTTTTTACATGTCAGATGACAGATCGAAGTCCGAGGCTGCAGATTATGAAACAGAAGTATGACATCTCCTGAACATTTAAAGCTTTATCAGTCAGTTTCAGATTTCAATATCAATTTAGTTGGATTAGTTATTTAGTTATTAACCAGAGCTTACCGTATTTTTGTCTTTGATTGGGACATCACATGCCATTTTAGTACAATTACCCGATAAACATTTGGCCTCACAGCCAGCGGTTGACTGGCAAGACGTTTTGCAAGGACTTGCTGAACAAAACTGTTTGCATGTTGCAGCTGTATTTTGGCATGTTTTGAGGTCACAAGGTGAAGATGTACAATTTTTAATTTCGCAACTGACACCGTCTAAGGACATACCAAACAAAACAAACAAGCAAGCAACAATTCGTAACTCCATGATCTGAGGAATTGAAAACAAATATTTCATGACTCCACGAAATGCAAATGACAAAGGATTAGGCATTAATTCAATAGGCCTACTTTTTTATGAGTCATCATTTTCGAAGAGTGACTTTCGGCCTTGTAACTTGCTTGTGTATTAAGAACAATACCTTCTGATTGCAGAATAAAGCATATGACTTAAATCATATTATTCGACAAATAACTACATTTGAATTAGATAACAACAGAAAGAGTTCAAAAATCTGCTTCATGCCTTGTTGATGGGCGTGGTTTTTTCTGCATCGACAAGCAAGGTCTTTTCGATAGCATAAAAGTAGTAATGATTCAACTACTATTTGAAAAACAATCTTCTTACCTTTATGAACGTTGTTCCTTCCACGTATATATATCCACGTGTATATATATATATATATATGTACTTATTTATCTACGAGGAAATGACACTGAAAGTTCGGGAAGGAACCAACCGACCCAGATTACCCGCAAGCCCAGGGTTTGTAGTAGCTTGTTCAAGACTCTTGACGTCATACATTAGAAACAATATAATACAGTCAAATCTGCATAGTTCGAGCTCGTGTAATTCAAACTCTATCTAATTCGAACGAAATTTTCCGTCCCTTCAAGGATCACTAATGAACCAATTCTTATAAAAAAAAACCCTCTATAATTGGAACTTTTTGTAATCCGAACATTTTCACGCTTCCCCAGGGTGTTCGAATTAGACGGAGTTGACTGTAGTAAGAAAGAGAATATAAGAAAATAACAAAGAACTGCATTCAATTATGTGACAATAAGTCAATAAAATACAATGCTGCTGTGCAAAATACCACAATCAGGGGGCACTGCCGGGGTGTAGATGGGGGTGTGACACCACCCCCGTAGCACCCAAAATCATGCTGTGCGAATACACTTCAGAGAAATGAAATTATAGGCACGCACTTTGCAATTAATCCATGCATGGAAGATTCAACGGAGTATTTGCAGAGTGGAGTGTCCGTGAAGGAAAAAGATTTATTCTTGAAAATTGTAGCAGATTAAGAATAGTTAATACTTCGTACATGGAAGTTCTTTAAAGTTTACGGCAATGTATAACTATAACCATTTCAACTATACTTAGTAAAGTTGAAATGGTAAACCACTGCACTGCACACCCACTGCACAGTAAAGATGCGCATGACATCAAATATATGCTTACATGCTCCTTCGCCCATAGAATACAATACATAGAAGACAAAAACAGCAATCATCAGACGATCAACATTTTTAATACTTGTATATAGAGCATCTTTATAATCTCACAAAACTAACAAACATAAATCACTGATAAACTATTACTTGCAGTTCACAATCAATTTAAATAAAAAGCTTAACAAGAAAAAAATAAATATGATAATGAAATATAATAAGATAAAAATGATAACACTTCATTATTAAAGAAGCAAGAAAATAAAAGCAGAAATGAAGCTGCTTGAAAACAAGACATGGGTGGTAAGAAGAAAATGCATTTTACCAGCATTGTTAGGTCGAACTGGTAATGTGTTATTGGTAGGTGGTAATGTGTTATTGGTAGGTGGGAATGGATCATCAACAACAAATGTTTTACAGTTGGGGCATGCTCGAATAAACCGACAGTTCTTGCCTTTGGCGCATGTTAAAGTGCAGTTCTCCTTGCAGGATACAGTTCCAAAGGTTACTTTGCTGAATTTGATGTCACACCCTCCTTGCTCACAAGCTGCTTCACAGTAAAGCGACTTACAGTGAATTGTGCATTTCTTACCAAGGCATCTTGGATAGCACTCTGCTGGATTCTGTGAATCACCACCTCTGCCTGTACAGCTAAGTTTGCAATTATCTTCCTGGCAATCTGGATAGCATAAATGTGCTGTGCAGCTCATATCTGGGCAATCCTTTTTACATGTCAGATGACAGATCGAAGTCCAAGGCTGCAGATTATGAAACAGAAGTATGACATCTCCTGAACATTTAAAGCTTTATCAGTCAGTTTCAGATTTCAATATCAATTTAGTTAGATTAGTTATTTAGTTATTAACCAGAGCTTACCGTATTTTTGTCTTTGATTGGGACATCGCATGCCATTTTAGTACAATTACCCGATAAACAATTGGCTTCACAGCCAGCAGTTGACTGGCAAGACGTTTTGCAAGGACTTGCTGAACAAAATTGTTTGCATTTCGCAGCTGTATTTTGGCATGTTTTGAGGTCACAAGGTGAAGATGTACAATTTTTAATTTCGCAACTGACACCGTCTAAGGACATGCCAAACAAAACAAACAAGCAAACAACAATTCGTAACTCCATGATCTGAGGAATTGAAAACAAATATTTCATGACTCCACGAAATGCAAATGACAAAGGTTAGGCATTAATTCAATAGGCCTACTTTTTTTATGAGTCATCATTTTCGAAGTGTGACTTTCGGGTTTGTAACTTGCTTGTGTATTAAGAACGATACCTTCTGATTGCAGAATAAAGAATATGAGTTAAATCTTATTATTTAACAAATAACTACATAAGATAACAACAGAAAGAGTTCAACAATCTGCTTCTTTCCTAAGCCTTGATGGGCGTGGTTTTTCTGCATGTGCATCCACACGAAGGTCTTTTCGATAGTATAAAAGTAGTATAAGTAATAATTCAGCTACTATTGGTACTGATTGGTACCACTCTTCTTACCTTTATGAACGTTGTTCCACGCATATATATCCACGTAGGTATATATATATATGTACTAATTTATCTACGAGGAAATGAAACTGAAACTTCGGTTTGTGTAGTCAACCAACAAAGCAGACCCCGTAAGTATGGAGCCTTCCTCTTGTTTATCAACAAAGCGCCTACGTAGTTACATAAATTTCTGTGTCGAAAATAAAAATCGCGCAGCTACCAACAGAGCCAATGTTTCCAAATTGTGAGTGTTTAGGATTCGTTACTGCGCGACGAATATAAAGGAAGAAAGAGAATTGGCAATTCCATTTGAATAACTCAATATATTATCCAAGATAAGAAAAATTGGATAACAGCAAGTGAAAAGACATATCAGCAAAGTTCAAGGCAAACCAAAAGGTGATTGTAGAAACGTTTTGCCATTGTTCAACTCCTGGAAGAAAATAACAAAGAACTGCATTCAATTATGTGACAATAAATCAATAAAATACAATGCTGCTGTGTAAGACACCACAATCAAGGGGCACTACATGGGTATAGGTGGGGTGTGACACCACCCCCTCCCCCAAGAGACAAGAATCAGCATTGTACTGGCCAAAATTGGCACTTTATACTGCTCACTCCGCAAACCTGGTGGTAGTCAGCATAAATTAAGCAATCAATGATTATGGGTAGCTATTTCGAAACTCGACAACCAGGCACCATAACCCTCCCAATAAATTTTTCTTGCACCGCCCTTGACAACAATAGAACACTACGAACCTGTCTTCTTTGATAATGGACACAAGACAAAAAGCCAGACACACACCAAATGCCATCCACCTGCAATGAAAAATAATACTAATCAATAACCCATGCTAACAATTCAATTGACATTGACCTGAGCACCTGACCAGAATCTTTTACCAACAACTGACCTTAAATTCTCCTCATTTATAGTAATGCAGAATCGTTGCAGGACATCTGTGTTCGGTTGATGGCTGCTGTTGCGAATGATGCTCCGAATACGTCTACTCATTTCTTTGTCGAGTTCCAAATTGACCCGACTTGGTTGCCCTGGACCAGTCGATGCAACGAACGTGATGCTGCCACGAGAATAGAAACCTTGACACTTCTCTGGATCTATGTCGATGTCCCCTTTGATAAACGATGGTCTCTTCAGCTGTCCTCGGCTCACTTTCGTCGATGACGATGAAGAGCTGAAAATAGCTGGGCAAACGGTTGCGACAACATTGACAGCAGGGCGACCAGTGGTGGATGCGACTTTTTTATCCACACGACTGTTTTCCGCAACTGTTTTTTCAGTGCGACATTCTCCTTCTCCAGAGGGCAGAGCAGATGCAAGGTGTTTCGCATTTCCATCGTGCTTCGGTTGTGAAAAAACACGACATGTTCCATCATCTTTACCTGCGAGAATCCTCGGCCTGGTTTTCGGCTTGTTTTTCTCCCGAGGTCTGCTTTTCTTTGCAACATTGCTCGCCTCGCCGTCAACTTCAGCCGTTGACTTCGCCTCGAACGAAGGGCGATCAGCGTAGACGCCTTTTTTAGGAGGATGCGCCGACGGCCTGTGCTTCATGTGGGAATGACGATCTTTCTTTACTCGTCGTCTGGATATTCTCTCACTGGTACGAGTAAGGCTATGGAATCGAGGTTATTAATTTGATATATCAATGCATTACGCCTTTCATAAAAGACTACACAGCGTACATCTTATGTATATGTAGTATTGCCATATAAATATGACAATGCTGTTAAAGACGTCCAGAAAACGTCACATACTACGTCATGCATACCTGATCAGCCAGTCCAGGACATAAGCTATGCATCTTGCAGCTGTGAGTGCAACAGTTATCAAAATCAATGCTTGTGGCCAAGAGCAGCTGTCAGAGTTCGAACCATACCAAAACATAACTTGAAACAACAAGTCACTGATGAAACTAATACCTGAGAAGGAAGAGAAGATATACTTGAAATCGTGATGTAACAGGGTCAAGCCACCCCTGGGGTATTCAATCGATCAGTTACTTGCAATAGAAGGTAAAGATATTTAGGGGGTAAGTACATGAAAATCTCTTGAGTGTGAAGGCAATAGGTTTTCAATATTTACAAAGAATAAGGAGCTCGACTTTGAGAAAATCTCAATCGATGAAAATAATGAATATAGTTGAAAATTAAATCACCAAGAGCTGAACTTACTCGTAAATTAATTAGCAATCAGGCCTGAAATATCCAAGAAACCATTTTGAAACTGAAAGATAACACAATTTATATTACATGATGACAACAGTATACTATATTTTATACATTTGAACGAGAATTATCGAAGTAAACCGAAAGATAAGCGCATAAATAAGCATTAATTATTGATTGTGACGTCAAATTTGAACCATGTGAAAAGAGGGTATGATTGGTCGATCATCTGATTGATTGATGATAACATTGCATATATTATGCAATGGTAGTTGAGAGGGGTACCTGAGATGGCCAAGAAAAGGGAGTTCCTGTCCTTGGGTCATCGGGTTCGTGGAAACAGAATAGCAGGAGCAGTGATGGAAGGAGTAATAGAGGGAAAACGCAGAAACGGCCTTACCTTAATTTATGATGAATATGCTTTTATGCCATGAGCTTTGAACTGCGGTAACCCTTTTGAGTACTTCGAAGCCCTGGGAGGCCAAAGCGCTAAGGAGAAAAATGCAGCACGGCTCCGAAATCAATCCAAATTGTCATCCATTTTGTATTTCAAGATTGGTTACTTACATTCAAAACTAACACCACACAAAATAAAACAGGTTTTCATTTCACAACCCAGTTTTTCCTATTTATCCTAAAAACCCATCAACCTCGTACATTTTCCATTAATAAAAACAGGACTAATAAATAACAATCTTGAGCATCAAAACAAAATTACACGCTGCTCTTATAAGCCATACACTTCTGGGAGCATTGGGCCTGTTTTAAAGACTACAGGACGGGATATAATTCCTAGAAATCTAAAATCCTCAAAAATCCATCAAATACACAATTATTTGAGGATGGATGAAGGAAGAATTAATATCAAATGTTGGCCTAAAAACGATGCACTTGGTACACGCTGTTGGTGGTACAGATAAATATTTGGCACACACAATGATGAACTGAAATGTTAGATGACAGAATTTTGTACATATGTCAACAAGCCAAATCGTCCTAAACCAAAATATCAAATGTGAACCAAATTAGATGCCACAGCACAAAGTTCTGTTTTATGCCATCCGTGAATGCAACATTCTGCCAGAAGTGATTTGTCAGAAGCGTGACAATCCTCCAAAAGCAGAACTTCTATTTGTTGTCCAGAAAAAAAACGATTATACAATTCAAACAATACCAGATATGATCAGGATTAAGATTTGTCACACAGATTACTACGATCCATCACTGGATTGCTTTGATCCACCAAAGTAAGACATGAATCCAAAACCAAATCCACTGAATCCATCTTGAGCCAGAGCTTTGCCAAACCGATTCATTCCACTTTCAACGGATGCAGAAGAGCCTGCGCCAATCGACGATCCAAGATTTGGTACTTCGTGTACGCTTGATGGTCGCTTTGTCACTGCTGGCTTCTCCAATGATGTAGATGATGATGATGATGATCCAAGAAAGAGACTGCGCAGAAAGCCAGGTTTCGCAGTTGTTGCTGCAGTTGTTGAAGCTGTTGATGTTGTTGTTACCGCAGACCCCGAAGATGCACTGTAGTCTCGTGTTGAGAAATCATCCATACCATAACTGTCGAAGCTGACAAAAGCGGCGTTAGTTGGAGGCGAGGCTGAGAGGGGTTTCAATTCGGCTTGTTTTACGAGGTCGGTGAGACTGGCGCTACTGTTTGAGCGACGATGCAACCCGGGTTTCACCGGGCTATCGATCCCAAGCGAAGACAACACCGGAGCATCACCATTCGATGCAGCACCGTTGTTTGTATCGACGAAGTTCAGACGAGAAATGTTGTTCTTGTTGAAATTCTTCAAATCGCCACTGCTCCATGAACGCGTTAAAAGTGGCCTAGCAGGGGTGGACTTTGCATTTGTCTGTTCAGCTGTGGATGACAACACGCTTGATAGCAACGAAGAGCTAGTACCCTCGTTTGTATTCGTATGAAGTATGTTCCCTAAAATCCCTGTGGTCGTTCTCATATTCCCCGGTCCGCGTAATAGAGCCGGCAGAACGAGATCAGGTTTCTGCTCCTCCACTTGTGAAACTTGTGTGTGACGTGTGTCTTTACTTTGCGCCAACACACTTTCCTCCTCCTCCGCAGTTTCTTGCACAATTTTCGGAACCTGTAAAGAAGCCGCTTTCTCTATCAGCATCTTCAATGCTGGCTCAACAGCGTCAAGATCGACTTTACCGGACTTGTTATTCGATGCAAGTCTGTCTAATACCTTATTCAACTTTGGCATATCAGAAAATCCCTTGCTGGTAATAGAAGACGCTGTGGAAGAAGATGCACGACGAGCTTTCGCCTTACTGTCGTTCATACTTTCCAAGATTCTCTGCCCGGTTTTCGCCTCAATATTCGCCTTGCTCATCGCGTTCGCCAGAATGTCAATCGCGTCTGCGCGCGATTTTCTGGTACTATCACCTCCTTTCAGGTTCAACATGGCTCTACCCTCCCGTAACGATGCCAAAACAGAGGAATTTCTTGTGATGATAGAACGATCAGGCATCGATGGCCTAGATGTGCCTGCATGAGCATCAAACCCGCCCTGTCCCGGTTGCATATTTTGCCGCATCGAATGGTCATGTCGAGGTATGGTCTGATTCGGTGTTGACTGTTTTTTTCCTTCACTCACTTTCTCATCCGATTTTGATTTGTTTTTAGTTTGAAATATGATTCCGACATCGTCATCATCACTATCACTAGCCTCGTTATCGGAATCACGCGACCTCTTAATGGATACATCAGTCCCGGCTTCCTCCAGCGTTGATGCATAATCTGTAAGGGAGTTTTGTGACAAATTTCCTACCAAGTCTGGTGAGTCTTGCTCCTTTTGAGGCGTCAGCACGTTTCCAACATTTAGGCCGGCAACAACATTGGCAGAAGCAAGATGGTGCCATTTATGCAACGTCACGGAACCTGTAAATCAAAATGGCACTGAATTCACATTTCCATTAACACGTCTACCTATATCAATGCATTTGAACTTCGTTGAAGTATCTATATTACCGCGGAAAATTATTACGCAGTGGGGTAAGGAGGAGGGGTAACCTAACCCTCCTCCTTCCTCCTCCTAATCAATGTAAATGCAATCTGCTCTGACTTTCTGTAAAAGAATAAAGATAAACCAGCTGTGATCATCTACCTTCCATTGGCTTTACGATCTGCAACTTCTCGGCAGGAATATATCCCTTTCTTCGTCGGGAATCTACAATAGAACAAAACATTGATATCGATATTGACAAATGAATCTTAGGGCGTCTTCGCATCGTTTAGAGGAAAGGATTTTAGCATGTTTCAAAAAAGCAAGCCTCGTTCCTGGATGGTTGAAGGTTGAACGTTTCGTTGAGACTCAACAGGTGGAGCAAGAAATTTATACGAGTTAACAAGAATTCGACTTTCGAGGTTCAAAATTGAAGTATGCATAACGTAATTCAAAACCAGGGGAGATATTTGACGCATGGAGCTATTCAACTTAAGCGATTGACAGCGTACGAAGTTTAACTGTAAAAAATGGTCAATGAAAGAGAGACAGCATATAGTTACGTACCATCACAGTCCATGCTGCTTGCCCAAGATCTCGCGAATGAGCTGACAGAGTTATTGTCCGAATCGATGCTGCTTTGCGATTTGAAAGAAGCAGCCGAAGAAATGTTCCCAGGAGTCGATGGTGAATAGTTGCTGCCAGGAGACAGGAACCTGTTGGCTTTTCTCACAGTGTCCAGGACTCGAGCTGTTTTGTCTTGGCTGAAAGAGAAACGAACCAACGCTAATACAATGCTGGTAGGCGATAAATCGGGAAGCAGCAAGCCATCCTGCCATCACTACAGACGCTAGTTATGGCAGGGTGGTTATGTGAGTTCTGTTGTCAATGTTATCGATTTTGCACCAATAATTGTAAAACCTCCAACACAAGACAATGATGAAAGATACAATAATCATGCATTACGAACAAACAAAAGGAATTCGATTATAAAAATGTACGTACTTTCTATCAAAAGCTGTCAGCTCTCGCTTCACGCATTCTTCGATTTCTAATGCCAAGGAGTCATGCTGAAAATAAGTCATAATATTATTTCAGTTATGTCCCAGATATGCTATTGAATAACTCCTCAAGCATATGATGCAGTTAAACTACACAATTCAAATGGTTTGTTGTATCTCAGCCAGCCCCCCGTGTGCTAGGCTGAAATTCGCTTAGTTTCAACAGTAAACTATGATAATACCGGGTGTAGTAATTGCAATACCTGAGATATACTGCGAGGGGACGCATGATCTTCTGCCACCAAAGCCTCACGCTCGGCATATCTATAAAAATAGTTCGGTTGTGAATTATCATGCAGGTAAGAACAAGTCTTCTGCTCACCTCATTCAAAATTCAAATTAAAAAAACTAGAGCCGCATACATCGAAGATCGTGGAATTTCATGCGAAAGAATAGTAAACTTCAGTTTTCAACTTACTCGATTTGCTCGCGAAGGACTCTCACCTCAACCTGCAAGAAACACACCGATAGATCATAAAACAATGCTTCAACTTTATCACACATCATAGATCGTAAGCAAACAAACGTATATGTCATTGAATATATAATATATATATCACCTGATTTTGGTCCAGCAGTTCGCAACATTCTCGGTATCTGTTTTCAAGAGCTATCACCTGCAGACGGAAACCCGTCTCAATTATACTTGTAAAATTGTCACAAAATAATATATACAAATTATACTTGCCAATCATCACATTACAGATTACAGAATAAAGAAGGTTACAAAACACAGAAGGAGATTACAGAATAAAAAAGAATATTACAGAATAAAGAAAAAGATTATAGAATAAAGAAAAATATTACAGAATTATAAAGAATGTTACAACATACAGAAGAAGATTACAGACTAAAGAAAAATAATACAGAATTAAGAAGAATGTTACAGAATACAGCAGACGATTACAGAATAAAAAATAATATTATAAAATAAATATTACAGAATAAAGAAGAATATTACAGAATAAAAAAGAATCTCCAACGAACCTGAGATCGCAGATATTCTTGATTCTCCTGAGAATTCTCAAGCTGGTACGTCAAATCATCATTTTCAGTTGCCAGCTACAACAAAGACGATTGCAATCTTAAAAGCACTATTAAGAGGCCCCTTCTCTACTAAGCGCCCCCTTCTCTATTTAGCGCCCCTCTCCAACAAGCCCCGCTTTCGAGACAAGTTTTTGAATTAAGCCCCCTTCCAGGCAAAATAAATACATACATTAAAAATACATTCTGATTCTATTATCAATGCTTTCTAATGGGTATGCCATTGTTTCAAAAAAGAATCTAAGTCTCAGTGCCAACCAACCTGTTTTTGTTTCCTCTGAAGTTCCACGACGGTTGATATAAGTTCTGTTATTTCCTCCTAAAAGTACAAAAAACAGAGATATTTCCATTTACATTACTGCATACATCTCAAAGAACGCTGCACACAGTGCACGCCACTAGACATTTCATATAATGCTAACATCAGCACTAGTCAATTCAGAGCAACCCTATAAATAACCCCATTATCATAAAATACAACTTCATCGCATAAACGTGCATTGCGACCGATGCCCGGTAAGCATATAGACATTCAATGCCAGATGCCAGGCAACAAAAAGTCATAAACACCGCTAATGATAACGCCCATTGCTCAACTGTATGTAAGCTTCCATAAGCTGCTTTGCTGCTTACCTGTTGTGCTACATTGTCTTCGAACTTCAATGCAATCTCATCGGTCAAGTGTGTGATCTGATCTTTAGCGTAGGCTGCGATGAAGTTAAAGATACAAAGATAAATAAATCGCAGACTGATGAGAATTAACAGCAGCATCATGCAGTGATGCAGTGATACATTAATGCAGTGCAGGCACAACTAAACGCATGTCGTACAGCATTGCAATTCTACAGGAGCGCATTGAGAGAGAGAAGCAATGATGATGCAATGAGCTTTACAGCATTGCGATTCTACAGGGACACATTTAGAGATGATGATGCAATGGAAACTCACTCAAGTGCTGCATCGCATTGAGAAAGAGAAGCAATGATGATGCAATGAGCTTTACAGCATTGCAATTCTACAGGGATACATTGAGAGATGATGACGCAATGGAAACTTACTCAAGTGCTGCATCGCATTGAGAAAGAGAAGCAATGATGATGCAATGAGCTTTACAGCATTGCAATTCTACAGGGATACATTTAGAGATGATGATGCAATGGAAACTCACTCAAGTGCTGCATCGCATTGAGGAAGAGAAGCAATGATGATGCAATGAGCTTTACAGCATTGCAATTCTACAGGGATACATTGAGAGATGATGACGCAATGGAAACTTACTCAAGTGCTGCATGCAATCGACAACAAGGTCCTGTTCAAGTTCCTCAGCCTCGCTTGCCATGTCTTTCAGATTGATTGCCTGCAAGAGAAAGCCATGTGAGCAGAATATCCTTACTACAAAACGCCATAGACGACAATGAATTACAATATAGTCACATAACATTGACAGAGCAATCATCATATACATATGCAATCAGTTAGTCCATATGCAACTAGATAGTCTGTCTATGAGTGCAACAACATGAAACTCGGAGTGACAGAGATTTCGTCTATTTTCTAGTCTTCCTTCTATTTTATTATTTTATTTATATATTATTTTATTATTATATTATTTTCTAGCATATCAGAGTAGGCAATACGCATCTATAGATACATATGCAACTACATATCTGAATCAACAATCGACATTGACCATATGCCGTTATGAGTAGACATGCCATAAAATACCACCCCTCTCCTCTTGATCTTTCAAATCTCACGCATACAATTACTACCTCGTTGCAGCTTAATTAAAGTCAGGAAAAATAAAACATTCAAAATTTAGAGTAAGCATACCTCATTCAGAAGATCATGGTTCTGTAATTCGAGGTTTCTGCATTTCTGCTCAAGCAAGGTAATAGACTCGTCCCTGCATCCTTTATCTGCACTGCTGGAAGAGAAAATTAGAGAGCACTTCGCAAAACTGTAAAACAGGTAGCAAAACTAACTGAATACTGCGTGAAATGTACGAAGAGTATCACCTGTAGCCATATTCAGAATCAGACGATTGGCTATACAGATCGATATCTTCCTCTTCTCGAAGCATGCGCTTTAGCTGGTCATTCTTTCTGGATATATCATGACGTAGCTGGTGCTCCTGAAAATGCAAGAAGTGAATGCATGAATGCATGACTGGATGACCAAGTACATATACTGTATTTCCTCTAATAAGCGCCCGGGCGCTTATTAAATATTTTGCAAAATTAGAAAAATATTTTGCAAAATTATTTGAACAAAACAGTGAAATGTAAGAATTATTTCACACTTTTTGATTTTAGGGTGGGCGTTATTGGAGGGGGGGCGGTTAAAAGAGGGTGGCCGCTAATTCGAGGAAATACGGTATAGATGTAGAAAACCGAAATACCCGGTAGATGAAAGAGTGGTGGATGGAAATATGAATGAGTGAATGATCAAATGAAGGAATAATATAAAGAACGATGAATGAAAGATGAATCAACAGACACATAGTTAAACGATTGAAGAACTGGCTAGAATGACTGGATGAGCAAGTTCATATAAAATATACAGATAAAAATACACGAAATAGCTGGGTAAATGAAGGATGGGTGAAAATATGGTCGATGGAAAAATGAATGAATAATCAAATGAATGAGTGATATAAAAGACGAATGAGTGAAAGATGCAATTGATGAATAAATGAATAGATGCATAGATAAACAAATGAATGGATAATTGAATGAGTGAATCAACAGTAAGTTTATTCGCTTTTAACAAAACTCACCCGTTCAGATACTGAATTCATATAATCCTCCATTGCTTCGACTTTCACCAACAATTGTTTATTTCTTTGCAGCAGCGACTGAAAAATAAAGATCATTATTAACTGGTGCCTCCAAATTCTTCAGCAATAGATCATTAACATATGCAAATAAAAGTAACGTCTATAATTTTTGTAAATGAAACAAAACCAGCTGCATACCTGTCCAATACGAGCAGCCATCTCTAGATCTTTCTCTTTCTGCAATTACAAAAAAGAATTCTCTATTTCATTTACTTATTTATTGAGAAAAAGTAATGAAATAGTAGCGAAGTAGCAAAGTAGCTGGTAACTTAGTAGCGGAATAGCCAGGAAAACAGTATTCAACACCAAGTCTATTACAGCAAGCATGAATGCAATGGCTGCCATAACATAGATGGCATTACATAAGCTTGGTTGAGAATATACCTCTTGCAGTAGATTTGAAATCACGTCCAAATCGTCATAGTGTGTTTTTGTCAGCATGTTGGCCCTTTCTGAGGTTGAAGCTATAAGAAATAAGTTTAGACTGTCATTATTAACAAGAATACGGGGAATATACCAACATCTAAGAAAACATTATGACTATGTGATGATAAGCCAATAGCATGATACAGTGTTGCATAGTTAAAAGTTGAAAATGCCTTTGGGAAATGAGCACAACTCGTAAGCAATTACAAAAACATCCATAATGGTCAATATGATAGCAACAGCGTTATAAACGACTTCCTTTACATACACAGCTCTCTGTGGCTATTAATAGATATGCTGTGAGATTCATAATAGGCTATTAGTAGACATGCCGTCAATAGACCATGGTAATTAGTATACTTAAATCGTAGAGTTTGCAAGTTTAATTATACAGCATTTAAGTAGCAAAGGATAAAGCTAAGAAACGAGACAACTAAAAGAATACACAGTAATAAACACAAGCCCTGGAGAGCAAACGAATAGAGTACGTTTGGTTCAACGATATCAAATCGTACACTATATCAGCAGATTTTATTGGTTGGAAGCTAGCACTGAGCTATATAACCAAAGAAATGAGACTTGAATAGGCCATTCAGTTTCAGTCCATGTCTCACCTATGGTGAATACCATTTCTAACAGCTGCCTCAAGGCGACCTCGTTTGAATCATCGAACAACAAAGAAGCGTTTAAGCAGATCTCTTCGAATGACTCCTCCCAAATTTCAAAGTCATGATAGTCCATGATCCAGTATTCCTCGCTACTTGTGCTAAAACTCCGCTGTAAGTAGTTGTATATTCTCTACCTTAAAAATACTTCAGTTGAACAGTTATTGAGCTATGCTTTCTCGCGAAAATCGCTTTTGAAAAACATGAACTGTACAGCGAACGAAGTATTTCATATCAGCAAAGCAGGTCATTTGATTGGTACTATCACAGTACAATTGCAATGCGAACCGGCGTGATAGATTATGTAAAATTGCCGAAAAACGTTCAACTGATGTGAGATAAAACAGGATCTCTTCAATTTTAAATTACATCACAAAACTGCTCATACAATAATTTAAACAGATCTGCTCTACTTCACAAAGAGATTCGAGGAAAACACTTCAATGTCAGCGCTTACTTCAGTCATAAGCGTTAAAATAAGGAAACGTTTTACTTTGATGGTGTCATTAGTTGGAAAAGATTAGATTTCACTGCACCACACAACCAGGATCTTTAATTATCATCATATTAAATATTCGATAACCACGTTTCGTTCGTGTTTCTGGGCCATTAATAATCATTAATTGAGCATTGTAGCACAAATTGTTTAATTGTAAACCAAAACACAGGAGTCCCAATAGAAATTTGATGGATGCAGTGGAGTGGATTAGATCTCGATGCTAAAGTGTTTATGGATTGCGCATGCGTGTTTCGAAATCACGGCTTTTTGCATTTTTATGAGCAGTTTGAAGATATGAGTATCGAGTCAATTAAGTTCCTAGAATGGTTGTAAAATCACACACACAAGAAAGCATGAAAGAAACTTGGTGGGTTCAGCCGGAGCAAATTGGGCCATGTTGTTAGCCGTAATAATCTTCAGAAAAATGTTCATGTAAAATAACTTTTATGAGCTCTTATGGTGTAATCAATCGCAATTGCATCATTGGTTACAAATTGAAAACATAAGAGGGGACTTAATTCAAATATTTAAACAAAGGTTTAATAAAAGGGAGAACTTGCACTGTATTGACGAATTTGTTCACATGGTTGATAATCATGAATGTTGGCTCAATTCTGTGCATATCACAACAATTCAGAGATCCCTTGATAATTGACCAATCACAGAATCACAAATACACACAGCCTTAAAATATAACAAGGGGGGTTATAGGGTGCAGCACCTATGAAATTTGGTCATGGTCCATCGTTTCCCACCTACATTATTTGCTATTAGATAAAGTAAACCCAGTGATTCGAAACAATCTAAAAATTATGATTGAAAAGGGAGACTCTCTCCTCTGCACCCACTAGAAATCACCCGTTACCCCCTTCTATGTTCTTCTATTGTTCTTCTATTGTTCTATTGTCCAACTCTAATGTGTGGTACTGGTACACCTATTACACTACATTGTGTGGGTACTTACGTACGTACGTAACAAACCGAACCGGTGCATACCAAAATGTGCCTATAGGTCCTGCTACTTGACACATGTTACTGTTTTATAGTACTCTAATTTTGTTGGGCCTATATGCCATGCTATTATGATAGAAGCAGTGTATTGTAAATGCAGATGCACCACCATATGGCGTTGTCATAAAATTCAGCTGAACAAAAATTACACTGAACTATGTATATAAATACTCACTAAATATTGCAATGTTGCCATTGCTTGTTCAGCAGTAATATCAAATTCTACATTCTCAGTTGTATCGCGGTAGATCCAGTCATTTACATCAGTCCAACGCCACTTCTGCATCGTAATCTCGTCATTTTGAAGGAAAGACGCCGTATTATGTAATTCGCATTCTCCTTCGCCTTCCAGCAACAACGAAGCACTTCCATCATTTTCAGACTTGAAATATCCATCGTCTTGGGATCTTTCAATATAATGCGCCATAATTATACGCTGTTAGTTTTTATACAATTCCACACACATTTTAGCTGTTCTTGTTTTCAATTATCTTGATGCTAGCGATAACTCAAATTTTCGCAAAGGCCCTCTCAATATCAAGCTTATCAATATTTCAAAGCTCAATCCAGGATCAGCGTGTGGCCGAATGTGGCCTAAGCAGCAAAACACCAATGAATCTTCTTGTTTACCATCAGCTGACTGTTCGCCAGAGAGCAATTTAACGTAAATTTATGCTCAAACCTATTTGAAAAGGCTATTGTTTATTAACTAGCTCTAAATAATATAAATAACAACACACAAGGCTGTAAGAAACTGTAATGAACCGACAATTCAGAAAAATTTATTAATTTTTGATTGCGTGTGCTCGTTTCGCAACTGGCAAAGCGCCTCCGCACTTAAAATTCGAACATCCTGTGGTCCTCCGCAAGTCTGATACAATTGTTACCTAATTTGGACAAGTTGGTATTATTTATTGTTTGTTTCAAATGGTTTCAGCAGAAAAGCAATCCAGAAAACCTTTAAATGTTAACCAAAAGACAACCTTTTAAAAGATTTAAAAGTAACAGCATAAATTATCAAGTAATTGAACAATTCAAAGAAGCTCAATTTAAAAGTAACTGAGTGCAACAATAAGTTAAACGTAAGAAATATGAAAAGTTACATATATAATATTGAAAAGATCACGTCTATCACATAAACTTTAGATATTTAAAATCATCAGCATTTGATTTAAAGTATCCACAATCAATTAACAAGCATTCGATAATTATGACTTTCAATATATTTACAATCGAGTTTTCAATTTATGTACAAAAACATTTCTGACAAGTTTTAATATCATATGGATCTGTAATAAAATTCGGAATAGACATATTCAAGTGTAGTCAATTAATGACACAGTGCGCTGAACTGGTGCCACAGTGGTCCATATTTATGCTCTGACTCGATTGCTATCATTTGATTTTTGGTTGTTTGCATCGAGTTTCTCACGTGATTACATCTGTATTCAGGTGAGGCTGTTATCCTCTGCAGATTTCTAAACGAGGCAGGAAGGAATTGGTCAGCTTTGTGAAATTCATTTCATTCGACAACAATTACGTTCAAGGTTTAAAAGCATACAAATGAAAAATAATAATGACAATTAATGTTGCCAAAGAGACTGAGACAACTCCGGAGGGTTTGGAGCCCAATGCCATTGGAGGGTTAACACACCACACAGACATTGTCAAAAGTTGATTAATCCTTTGAGCGACCCTCCGACGACTTCAACGACCCTCAACGACTATATGAAACCAGGCTTAACACGAATGAAACGAGAGACATTCTCAGGTCAGAGTTGACAGAGTTAGAAAACACATTTAGATAAAAAGTCACTGTTAACACAACTTGGCAAAACGCTACCATCAATACTGTCTACCTGTAATAACGTTGCAATCATAAATGCTATAAAATATCAAGCAACAATGAGGCATGTTGAATAGAAAGCGGAGGAAGAGGACTTGCAAAGACGCTTACTTGTCCAGGAAACAAATCTTGAAGTTTCCTTGTGCTTTGCAGCAATCCTCAGCCATTCTGCACTTAGGCTGTGCTTCCACGAGTAAACCTCAACGTTCCATCCATGCTCCAGAGCAGCAATGGCGCAATCTGGAAAACTCGTAGCACCAGTGCTCTTACCTTTACAGCCATCGCCAGAAGCCAGACGAGGGTCTGCGGCGCCAGATCTATTATTGCCTATGTTTGGGTTAGATAAAGGTCCATTACACGAATGTTACAATCATTACAATCAAAAACGTAGACTCGAATAATACAGCCAATGAACATAATTAAGTTAATGGGCCATTGGTCCGTGGATTCGACATGTGATGAGGGTACTAGACGTCACGTTATGTTCCCTGCCTCTCCAAAAACAAAACGAAGAATAAATCGAAAAATAAGCAAAAGAAAACTCGTGATTCCGATCTCCGGTACATCAAAGCATTATGATACCAACTGCTGAGACAAATCCCCTTTCACTGGTATTAGCTCGCTCCATGTGAAATACCAATGACGCACGGCTACCTCTAAGTAAAATACCCACTTCATCATGCCATAACGTCAATGCAAGAACCCTTAAACTAGAATAAAGACATTCACTCACCTTATAAATGCACAGATGAAGCTGTTCGTCAACTCTTTGCTCGTCTTTGCCTCTCCTGTCTTCCAAATCAACTGTGTACCCTAGCCGTCTAAAAGAAACAGAAAAACCACTAATACAATCTGCGGAATCTAGTCTATTATTAAATCGATCTGATAATATGTAAATTATATGTAGCACATGAATATGTAAATGCATTCTATATGAGGTAAATGTGTATGTTTTTATGTCTGGATCATATACTTGTATAACACGTAAACATACCTATATATGTCCCAGACCTGCTCGTTGGCTGGAGGCGATGAGCCACAAGCGAATCTTTTCGTCCACGTTCCGGTCTTTCTCCAAAACTTGGACCAACGCTTGCAAGCGGACCTTCACATGCTTGGGCCTAAGCTTGGGTTCACAGCACACGCAGCCTCTCGTGCACCAATGAAAATATTACTATTATCAATCATTATTATCGCATCTCGTCTCCTGCCGAGAAAGTCGAGGGGAGGACTGTTGTTCGATGCGAGAATTCTCGTGTTGAGGATCGTCAAAGCGAGAAACATCGTCGTCCCAATCGGTTCCGAGTCAGCTCGGTATTCGTCTGCTGTCTGTTGCTTTCGTCTCTCCTTCCGAGGCCGAGCGTTTTCGTTCATCCGGCGTTTCTTGTTTCGTCTTTTCTCCCATGTTGATGATCGTGTCTTGCGGAATCAACCGATTGAATGGCTTTCTGACTATCGCACAAAGATGCTGATTTTGAATAGCGCATCGGCTCTTTCCGACATCACTTTCTCCGTTGTTATGTTCTTCGGCTTTGCTGAAAACTCGGATCGGTACTCGTTGGATCTGCAGAATAACTCTTTCAGATTCCAAGTTGGCAGCTTCTCTCCTCCCATCTCCATGTTGTCAGCATCTTCTCCATTCTCTTGTCACTTGTAGGTAATTTCATCTGCAAGGATGGCTCTAATGGAACGGAGGAATACTGCCACAGATAGTAACATATCAGCCTGCAAATAAGGATGGTTTAAAGTGCTTAAAACAAACAGATCATTTATAACAATCTGAACGGCTTTATAATGTAGCTAGAGAAACTTGTTGACAACAGTGTAGCCTTGTAGTACACACAACTTTTCAGAACAAGTTCGAACAGGCAAATCTTCAAATATTTTGGAAGTAGCGAAATACAAACAGATTGAGCAAATTATGTACAGTTTGCAAAAAATAAGTGAAAATATTTATACGAGACACTTCAACTGTGCGTTCTTGTCGCGCGCACGTTTTGACACGCTCTGGTTGTTGCCGGGACGCGTGGTATTTCGCGCGCCTAACTTGTTTTGATTTTGAATAATTATATTACACCGTGAGCAATATGGATTTAAAATCGATTGACATCTAAATGAATGGTTGCTTCTTTTAATCTCTCTTCGGAGAAACTTGTCGCGTGAAAAAACAGACACTTCTTGAGTGGCATTTCCAGACATAAACCAATATAGTGTCATTTGGTTCCTGATTGTTACAATTGGATTTCAGCAGCTCTTTCCTTCTCGTAAAGCGCATGCCTTGGCGCAGCAAAGCCCGCCCCGCCACTGGGTACGCGACAGGGCTTGATGCAGTATAGTGCAGAATTTCAAAAACAAAACAAATGGGTTACCTCCAAAAGTAGACAATACATATGCCAAGCGTTGCCAGCAGTGTCATAATAGCCAATGGGGGGTAGCAGAACAATGAAGATTCTTCGCTTACAGAACACTGGCTTTGACAAAGATGTATTTTCCCTTTGAAAACTGCAAGAAAATGAATGCAAACATCTGCAATGTTAAATGATTCCTATTATAACTTCACATGTGCTACTCTACTGACCTGACAATATGATCATATGGTTTGGATGGAAATACGTTTGAATAAAAATATGGGCAGTATTAAATACATAATACCTAATCCATTCAAGACTATATTTTTAAAAAGAGCCAGCTGGGACACGGCCTGAGCCCCAACATCTCAAACTAAGGGCCTGCAAAATCTAAACGAAAGCGATTTTGAATACTTGACACAACATGAAAAGGACTCCAAGTTGCCTTGAGTTCCAGATCCCCATCCTGAATGTATTCATTAATGTATTTTGTTTCAAAAATGTAACATCGAAAAAGACCTCAACATATAGTTAAACATGACTAGACCTGTATCAAGAGAGACGCATTTTAATCTCGAATAAACATTTCAGAGAATGCATTTTAAATCAACATTGCTTACCTTGCTTGCTAGTTCTGCAAGACCTTGTAAGAGAAAATTCTGAGCACGCTGCTGAGCTACAAGCTCTCACTCTAAACTTATACTCGTGGCCAGGCACAAGTCTTTTTGCAACATTATACCAATCATAGCCAACATACTCTGCATCATCTCCACTGAACAGCTCATACCTTACTGACTGTTTGGTTGACATCAGGACAGGAAGCCATGATACTTGGATCTCTGAGCCACTTAGGACGTTAATGTGAGGAGCAAAAGGACGATGTGGAGCTTTCTTCGCATCTGAGAATGGAAAAAATGATCATGGGGTTATCCTTTTCAATGAATTTTTACAGAGTTATTTTCAAGTCTGGTAATGAACTTAAGTTAGTAGAATTAATATTTATAATCGCAGTATATTAACCATATGTTTTATGTGTAACTCCTCGCTTGCTACCAAGAATCAGGGCCCCTTTTAACAATATCTTAAAATATACAGGTCCAAGTATGCTAGAAACTCGCTATTCCTTTGCAATCAACATCTGTACACATGCATAATTTACGTTTGACCTGTTATTCCTGAATAAGATACCTTGAATGGTGATGGTCTACAAAGCATCATCTATCACGTGAGAAAGGACAAGGAGCAGGTTGAAATACACTCGTCAAAATGCTTACTACAAAATACTACCTACAACTCGCATTTTTTGTTGATTCAAGGCTGAAGTGGATAACTAACGAATTTCGTGATTTTAAAATTGAGAAAAAGTATAGCCCCAAACCGCGCCCTCGGTTTGGCACAAGCACATGTCTAGACATAAGAGGTACCGATTCGCGGATAAAATGTCAAGTCTGGCATTTTTAGAGAAAACAAATTACGATTCACGAATTCACCACAATACCCAAAATGTGAAGTTGATATAAAACGAAACCGCGATATCTTAAAAATTTAAAACTCATCGCAAATGACATATTTAAATCACACGTTGGGACATACATCGACACATATTGTCACATGAGAAAGTGAGTCATGAACTTTCGTAGGCCTTATATCAACAACAAGTGAAAGTGACCAAACGTACCTGATGACGGTTCACGAATTTCATGCCTTGAAATTGGGAGTTTCTCTTCGCGGGCATTCAGAATCGTGGCACACCAAAGTAGTGTTAAAATCGCAGTCCTTCTATAAAACTTTTTCCGCGACAAGGGAGAAAACTCTTTTTCTTCCTTCATATTTATTTACTGAGATGCGGCAAAGCTCGAAACGAGACGCTTTGAGTTATGACTACCTCATCATTAATCAACTGTTTTCAGGCACAGCACAGCAACTTAACCACATCAACAACAACTTGAGGGTACGACGTTTCAAAGGTCACTTCAGATCGAATCACCTGAATGGCTTCAATCCGGTTTCCCGGTTTCCTTTTTCCGTCAACTTGTTTCCGACTTCTTCTTTTTCCGGTCTTCACGAAAACGAGGCTCCTGCAGGTGGGACAATAACAGCTGGACCAATAATTTTTTAGAAATATCTTTGATGGTCGTCGAGAAAGGCCTAAATTGAAATATGATCTTGTAAAATCTAGCATAAACATGGAAAATACGCAAATATCCTAAATTGTAACGAAAAATGCCAAGATACGTAAATCGGGCACCTATGTTCATAAAGGTATTAGTTGTTTTATCGCTGATTCTCTTCTCAGCGCAAGTTATTTTGCTTGCAAGTAGGTGCAAATGTAACCAGAACCGTTTTGAACGCGACCAATCCGGTGGTATTGCTGAAAATGAGAAATCACTGCATCTGAGGTCTGCCGAGGAGAACGCCGTGCAGTTTACTGTGGAAGATTTCTTGAAATTGAAGGAAGAAAATGCCCAGCTGAAGAAGAAGATAGCAACGTATGAGAAGTTGAAATCGGTGGTACTCTCACAAGATTTCGATCAAACGTTGGTGAAGAAGAATGTAGATGACGATGAAGAATTCGATGCTCTGCGTGGCTACACGCCGAAGAACGAGTATGATGTGATTCCTTTGATAGTTTTGACGGCGATCGACTGTACGGAAAAGTCGGTACTTTATCTGGCAACCCTGCAGAAGGTCTCTATGGACAGAGGGGAGTTGAGCACGCGTCTGTTATTAAATTTGCTGTGAAAACTATTAATGGTGATTCTGAATCTAAAGGTGACCCTGTTACTCCGTTTCACGTTGCGGAGGCAGTGATGAGGAATGATAGAATTCACGGCACGGTTTATGATCTGTTCTTCAGAAGCTCTGTCAGTGATATCTTCAAAAGAATACAAGTTTTCAGACCGTTTGGGCCCCTGCAGTCGTCTAGCAGAGTTGAAACAATTGACACAAGTAAAACCATCATCAATGTCATTGTTCCATTGTCGGGCAGACTGGATAAATTTTCGAGTTTCATGAAGAGATTTGTGGAATACGGAATAAAAATGGATAGGAGAGTGTTTTTAACTCTTGTCTATTTTGGTCTCAAAGGACGGGACGATGTCAGATCCATAATGCGAAAAGTCGAGTTGGAAGAGAACTTCAAAGATTACAAAGTCATCTTCACCTCTCAGGAGTTCAGCAGGGGTGCTGGGCTTCAAAAGGGGGCACAAATCTGGGAAGGGGGCAATGTCCTACTATTCTTTTGTGATGTTGATGTGTACTTCAAATCGGAATTCCTTGAAAGATGTCGCATGCATTCTGCCCCAGGGAAAAAGGTTTATTACCCCATTGTATTTAGCCAGTATAATCCAATGATAACGTACGGTGGAGAACAGCCTCCAAGCTTAGATCAACAAATGCGGCTGTCCAAAGACACAGGATTTTGGCGAGACTTTGGGTTTGGCATGAGTTGCCAGTACCGGGATGATTTCTTGAAAGTTGGGGGGTTTGACCTGACAATAAAGGGCTGGGGTATGGAAGACGTAAAACTCTACCGAAGTCACCTTGCCAGCAAACTGACTGTTGTCAGAGCTTACGATAGAGGGCTCTTCCACATCTATCACAAGAAGCAATGCCAACGAAGTTTGGCAGATGGACAGTTTGTATCTTGTTTGCAAAGCAAGGCAGTCTCTGAGGATCTCACAAACAGATGGGAATGCTTGCTTTTGGGCAGCACATTGTTGGAGAAACAGATCCCAACTGGCCTGAACTGTTGAAATTCTCCATCTCAGCTGCTTCTAAGCCAGAGAGTTTGCCAGAAGAAGTTGAAAACGAATCAAAAGTTACCAAGAATGAACAGGAGCCCCGTGGTGACAATGGCAAACATAATGAATCATATCAAAATTACCTTTCAGAAACTCTCTTCAATTCGGCCACTGAGCTGAAACAAATTCTCAATTACATATCTGAAAAGAAAATAGGCAGTGACATTATTAAGGAAGTTGCTAGAATGAAGGAATTACAGATGATTTTTCTCAAAATGTCAAATAATATTTTAGCTAGACAAACATAAATATGTGAATTTATAAGGTAGGTAGGCATATTTTATCTTATAAGAAAGCTATAAATATATAAATATATATGTGTACATTGAAAAAGAACCAGCATTTTAAAAGTATTTATCAAAACTTTACAAAGTTATTAATGTTGGGATATGAAAAACAAATTGAAAGATTAAATCACCTGTACTCTATTTGTATCTGTAACATCTTTTTGCACTAGATTGAACTCTGCAGTACAATTTAATTGTGATATGATGCATATTGCTGTACAGTGTATCAGTAGAGCTGCACGCAAAATGACAAATTATAAAAGAAATCCATTCACTTTCAAGTTTACCTATTGAAATATAATTTTTCAATCAAATACATAATATATATTCTTAAATTTAAGTGTGCAAAATTACAGCAAAATTCTCCATCTATTTTCTTTGTACAAAATATGTTCACAATTATATTAACAAGTGCGACAATTCTGAATTAATGCTACAAAAATCAATTGCTGAAAATACAATAATACAAATATCGAGAAGTTGGTGATTGAGTTTTGCTCAAAAGTATAAAAACGAGACAAGGTAAAATGAAGAAATTGTTTCAGCTAAACATCCAAATGTGAAAAATGTGTACTGTGTGCAAAGGAAATTCACTGATAAATCTATCCAAATCGTTAGTGAAAAACGAAAACAGATATATCAACTCTGTTGACCTCAAGGAAAATAGAGTGTTCATGAAAGTGAAATATCTGCAAGCCTGTTGCATGAATCACGGGAAAACATTTGCAAATAATTTGAAGCTCACAGAGACATTGGTTTACTCCTCTCCTTAACATTTTGCAGAAGCACTCCCTGAACCGCATCTGGCATCCCATTAACACTCACAATCGCTAACAGAAGTTCTTCCATGCCATTTCTGTGTGAGAAGAGACAAAAACTAGTTGTCACATAAATATATGCATGATAAAGCAAGTTTGGCCACCCTTGCTGCTCCTGGAACTAAGCTACAAGTTATACATAATGCTGCGAGCTAACACACTGCTCCATGAATTGGAAAATTGAAAGAGAGCTTGACTAACCAACCAGTTGATAAGTTGCTCATTAACCTTTTAGATGATAAGCTATGCCTTAGAACATGGAGCTGAGAAAATTAATTTTGGATGCCACACTTATTATTTTTTACTCTTTGCCCAAGGAGATTGACAATAACTTCGAACTTTAATGCTTCTCCCATTACCAATCGACAAGCAAAGAAGTGAAAAAATCTTCCTACATAACTAAACATAAATCAGTTCACCTTCTGAGACAGGTCAGTGTTTCCTCTTTTGCATGGCAGAGCAAGTGAAATACTGATCTGATAGCATGAGTCCTAACTTCTTGAATGTCAGACTAAAATACAACAGAAATTCCATCATAAAGATTTAATAGTTAATTTCTGCCTATCTTTACTCTTTGAACCACTCGAATACCCCCATTGAGTATCTGTATGAAATTACAAGCCCTTCCTTTGTAAAAACCAAGCTTCAGCTTACCTTGAGATGAACAGACAAAATCGTTGAAAGATAATTAATCTACAAATAAAGCAACATGTTATTACTAATAGCAGGTTGAACATTCTGAGTAACTGTAGCATGATCATCCTGGTCATATTAGATGTTAAAATCATTCCAACAACAAAACATCAAACTTACAAGTATTATCGCATTAATTTGGTATTTTGCAAAGTTACCAATTGCTCTGGACACTTGGATCTAAAAATAAACAAATGGCAAACATTTCAAAAGAATTGATGAATCTTCTACTGTGCAAATGTACACGATGGTATAGCAGAGTATTTTAAAATGGATATACAAGCAAAGAAGACAATGCTCACTTGAATATCTTTGTACTGTGGATGTGTATTGAGCAGGGTGCAAACAGCTTCTAAACAATCTCGCAATGAAGACTGATCCTGTTCACAAGTTGCCAAATTGCCAATCAGGCAAGCAGCATTCACCAAAACCTGAATGGGAATACAAATTAACAGCTAATAACAAGCAGCTATTGCAAATGTAACACAGTAAGAGACCTGCTAGTATTGCAAGTATGATAGTTGAAAATTTAGCAGCTTTGTGACTTTGTTATGCTTTCAATATTTAAAAGTAAAAGTGCAACTCAGTGTTGTTGATGGTGTTAATAAAGTAATACCTGATGATTTTTCGGCTGTCTTCGAATGACCTCGACAAAGCATTTATTGCTGACATAATATTCCTGTAAGTAGAACAACCTATTAATCAAGGAATGCCTTCAACATGAATCTCAAAACACAAAGAATAGCAAAAGCATTACAAAGCCAATCAAACTAGAAAGCATAGATAATTTAATTGCATGTGGTGTATTAAGTTGCTGTGTGATGAGCTGACGATATAGTACCTGGACAATGCGATGCCGTTGCCACTCTGTTCCCAAGGAAAGAGATGCCAAAATCTTTAATGCAATCTCTTGCATCTATGTAAAAAATAAACAAAATTGAATCAGAAAAACAAACGAATAAATAAATAAATAAATAAAAAGAGGATCCTGCTTACTTTTTCATCTTTTGCTAATGTCAAGTTCATGATTTTCTGCAAAGTTCCCTTTCCATCCTAAAAGATATCCCACAAATAATAACAACTTGCATTTTTCAGTAAATATTATTGTTTTTACTGAAACATTTACTGAATCATCACTATCCATGTAGATAATTCTGCAATCAGAAGATCAGAAGAGACAACTCACAATTCAGCAGCATTGTTTTATTATCTTACCTCAACTAAGGCAGCAAGGTTCGCTTGATGTTCAACAATTAAGCTCAGTGTCATCACAGCTAATAAGGCAATATGCTCTTTCATGCCGCAAAGAGACAGCACAGGTTGCAGTGCACCATCAGAAACAGCTAGAATAAACACAATGCACATGTAAAGCACACAGTATCTTGTTGGAATTAAGTTCCATTGGTGTCAAGTGTTAATAGAAATGTTTTGATTTTGTGTCTCCTTGTGCATAGATGCCATCAAAGCATTAAAAGGAGAGTTAGAATAAAGAAAATAAGTGTATCTAGATAGCGGTATCTGATAACCATTTGGTAGTAATGGCATCTACATAGTAGTATCTATTAACCATCCATCATTAAATACCTGTAAATCTGCACAAAAGGCAATTGTCATAGTTTAAGAGTCTTGAAGTAGAAACAAATTAATCTGTATTCACAGTGATACTCGGGACACTCTAAACACCATTGAACATTAATAAAGAGTAATTAGAATGACAAGCTATGCTTAATACTTGAATTTTCACATACCTTGGGCCTTGAATTCTGTTGATTTACAGAAGAGCATCAGTGCGCTAACTCCGTCAATCAGGGTTTGCTCTTGACTTGCATCCGCAGAAGTCAACAAACTGGAAAACAAACCACAAAATTTCACTGAGACACATTAAAGTTAAAGCATTGAAAAAACTACTGACCTCTCAGCATAACTGAATAAACCGTCTCTCAGTTTGATGTACATAAGGCAGAGCATATAGTTAATAAGTCAATACCTACAAATGGCTTTGATTGCACCACACTTCACGAGAACCTCATGTAAAACTGTATGAGTAGCAAGAGTGTGTATGGCATTGGCAACTGATGCCTGAATGTGAAATAATAATACAACAAACATTAGATCTCTTGTTTCCACATGATGTCAATATCTAGAGGTTCAAGCAATATTAAGAATGTTATAATTTGGCATATACATTACTTTGATGGGATCGTTGATACTTTGGCTCATGTAGATTAATGTCTGTACACCTCCAAGTTCTATTATCTAGAAAAGGAAATAGAACAAAGGTTGAAGATAAAAAATATTGAACATAAAATGACACAATTAACATTTATGCGAGAATACAAAACTTACTGCTATATGGTTGCAACTGAAGATGAAAATTATATAGTAATTGTTCTTTCAAGTACCTTCACCAAACCTTCAGTTTCTTTTGTCATTTCTGCTAATGCCTGTGCAGCTTCCTGCTTTTTTGCCTCAAAAGTAATAACATTATCATTATCATAGAAATTATCATAATGAAATGTTTCTCAACTATACCATTCAGAAGTTAGAGATTAGAATAAATATAGCACCATATCAGCTTACAAATTGAGTTGATCTTGCTTTTGAAATAATTTCACAAACTGGTGCACAATAGTCACACACTCGTTGTGGCTCATCGTACCCAATATGGGTAAGAGATACCTACAGTGCAAAATTGAGAGTGTATTTACAAGAAATTCCTGTTCTTTATGATCACTTTCTTCAATCCACCTTTCTTATAAATAAAAACTTAAATTCACATGATGATGATAACAATTCATGAAATCTTTTTCAATTTGAACTAAAAAGGCAAGAATGCATCATACTCTACCTTTTGTTCACAGCATTTGCTGCAAAAAACCTTGCCACATTGTCTACAGTGATGCCTCCTTCTGATTTGATTGAATTTGTGGTTGCATAGTGGACACACGTGGACTTCATCGTCCTTTATCCACCTAATGAAAACACAACATGATTGTCATAAAACAAGCATTTCATCTAATGATCATCAGATCATTAAATGAAATCAGACACAAGATAAGGAGAAAATGTCGTTCATATCAAATAACGTGACAGAGAAAACAAGTAACAAAACAGCAGGAAGTAATATTTATTTTCGACACTTGTGTCTGTTGTGTGTGAGGGAGAGTGACTTAGGATAGCTACAAACCTTCGCTTTGCTAATGTGAATTGCTTTTGTGAGAAGACGTTTTCTGGACCTTCTGTGGATGCAGGATAAACCTCTCGATTTCCAAGTCTGCAAGCCATTATTTTACTTGTGAAATATACTCACACGCCACACATATAATGCAAAGCAAATGACAAATTTAGGCCAACATCATCAAATCAAGGTAAATGAACATGCATCAAACCCTGCCCTTGGATCTTGAATACCGTGTTTCCTCTAATAAGGGCCCGGGCGTTTATTAAATATTTTGCAAAATTAGAAAAATGTTTGGCAAAATTATTTGAACCAAACAGTGAAAATTTAAGAATTAGCTCACACTTTTTGAATTTGGGGTGGGCGCTTATTGGAGGAGGGTGGTTAAAAGAGGGTTAATAGGGTAATTAAAGGAAATAGGGTATCCAAATGCGTTTTCGTTGAGCGTGTATTGACAGAAAACAACAGGAAGCTCTTCCCAGTGAAAATCAAGCAAGCATGGTATTGGCATCATTTAATTGGTTTGCTTTCATAAATTCTTTACAAAAAACATGGAAAGATGTTAATGCTGGAATAGCTACAATAACAATTCAATAACATATACATATACGCCGGACCAAATTGTCTCTAGCAAAAGTCTTTAATCGTCTGTTTATGCACCTTTGAGTTTAGCATCTGGTATCATATCATCAATCGCTTCTCCTTTCTCCAACTTCTTCTCCATCTCGACAAGAAGCTTGACACCATCGACCAGCATCTGGACGAGCTTGACTTCAGAGAATCCAAGACGATCAGAGTTGGAGAGGTCAAAAACCCCACCCTCGGCAGCAGTGTCCACACCACCAGTTCCACGCTTCTGCAAACGCAGCCTTTCCAATATATCATCGAACTGCGCATGCTTGCTCAGGTTCAACAGCTTGGCGTGTACTCCAGCTCTCAGTCCCGTGCCAAGATTTGACGGACAAGTCAAAACGTAGCCGAGATGCTCATTCCACATGAACTCTTTGCCTGCGTTCTTGATCAAGGTTTCAACTTTGTTCAGGCCGTCGCAGAAACGCTTGAATACGGTCTTCATTTTGCCGCCCTTTTCCATCGATATGATGCGACCATGATCCTCTTCGTTCACCCAGACCAGAAAATTCTTCGCTTCGTTGTGCCATATTCCACGAGCGTCCGGCCAATCCCTTGCCATTCCAGCGCAGGTGAGCAGAGGAGAGACCGGTTTGTCGAACAAGAAATGGTCGCTGATCAATTGTTCTTGCTCCTCTTCGGTCATCTTCTTCAACGGGTAATACTTTCCCTTGAATTCACCATCCAACTGGCTCAATGCATCGGTGAGTATCTTCTCCACGGCGCGGCGTTCCGCTCTGTTGCAGTGGGGAGGCAAGCAGTAGCCACGTATGCTTCGTCCGGTCCGGACACGGCACGAGAACACGTAGTCCGGATCTAAATCGTCGCCACCGACCAAATGGCTCGGATCCAAATCGGTTTCGTGCTTGGCAGTCTTCGGGTATCCACCGTGTCTCATGTCGATGACCGGGTCGAAAAACTCGGAAAATACTTCGTAGGTCTCCTCGTCGCCAGCCACGCAGCCGACGGTGAAGATGAATGGATGTCCAGGGTTGTCTACGCCTGTTTGGATGGCATTATCAAATGTGAATCCATTTGGAGTGGCCTTGCTTCGCAGTCTCTCGTACATATCCTTTGTCAACACCTTGGCCATCCAGTTATTGTGTTTTGACAGTTCTGGGAAGTCATCCTCAGCGGCAAAACGAGAATAAGCGCTTTGTATTTGATCTGCCATTTTGTGTGGTGGACGTTAAGAAACTTGCAGAAAAAGTAAACAGACTTCTGCCGAAGCGCAAACAAATTGCAGGCAAACGGATTTTCGTTCGAAATTCGAAAACACGACATTCTCCATCGAAATTCGAATGCTTTTTTATCGAAATTCGAATTGTTTTTTTCCGCACGGACAGAATAGTGAAGCAAAAATAGACCACGAAGTGCTATTGAAATTATAATTAATATGAACCCAAGATTTCAAATTTTATAAATTAAAATTTTTATTTGAGAAATACTATCAATTGAAAATTTAGAACGAAGAGAAACTAAGATTTGTGGCTTTAGCTAAAATTCGAGAGATTTGTCCACCCTGACACTACTTTAGCCATGAATGACACCTAAATTCAAGCGAAGCTACTGTATACAATGTTTGAAAGGGCGCTGCAATGGGGGTATGGGGTAAGTGGTCAGCATAAAATAAGAAATCAACTCGGCAACTATGCACCATACACCCCTGCAAAACATTTCTCTAGCGCCACCCCTGAAAATTTATATCTCAATTTATTCAATGAATTCTATAATTGATCAATTTCATTTCAATATCAAAATAATTAGACTCTGATAATAGCATAGATTCAACGAAATGGCAACAACTTACATTATTGCAAATTGCAGCAGCTTTTTAAAAGCGAATACAGTGTGATCAAATTTGGTATAAATTTGAAAAATTTAGCATTTAAAACAAAAAATCTTGTATAATTCTCTGGCTCACGAATGTAATGTAGCTACTACAAGAAATTTCTCTTCAACAAGAAGCGTGAAACATTTAGAAAAAAGTCGCGAAAATGTCCTAGCAAAAGACGCGTCACAATATAATTTTATATTAATTAACAAAGACACAACAACAACTCTACGTAAGCATGTAAAAATCGCAAATTTTCTGACCTTTTCAGCTAGTGCGTGGTACAGGTATAAAGTAGTTCGGAAGCACAACATACCAACGGTAACGTCAGCTACTTCAAGCTTTGCTGGAGAGAAATGTCTTTCGTTTCATAGGGGGCACGAGATGCAAGGGTAATTCGCCTGGGATGTCGTCATCATCTTTCACCTTGACGTCAATCAAATACATGGCCAATGCGAATTCGTCCTCGTCGAGGTGGCCATCTTTGTCTACGTCAGCTAGTGCCCAGATCCTTGCTAGCACATTCTTTGGTAACCGTGATTTCACCATCTCTCTCTTTGCACTGGCTCCGGAAACCTTGCCATCGACTGGGTCTAGTGTCTCAAATATCGCATCATATCTGAACAAATAACAATAATTAAAAAAATTAGCAGATTACACGACCCTTTGCAATCAGATTAGAAATAAGCCTATTCCACGAAAAGACTACGCTTTGTTAAGGCAATAACTTCAATAGTGCCCTGTGCCAAGGGATATGGAAGGCTTTGGAACTTGAGGGCACAGCTTTCAAGAGGCTCTTTTCATGAACCACTGCTATCAGCAGTGGCGTAGATAGAAGGGGGTCAGGGAGGGCGAAAAACCTCCCTGTAGAGCTAAACTACAGCTTTGTTGGAAAATTGCTACATTCAGTTCTAGCTAATTTCCTTAATTTACATTCATAGTCTTAAAGAAACAAAAATGCTTATTAAATTTGCGCTACAAAAATTCCCCTTCATGAACCTAAAAAGAGCAGTTCCTTACATGAAAAGAGAATTTTAGCCACCGCTTTAACAAAATGAGAAACTAAACATACTTGTGTTTATCCTTGTTGACAACCCAACCAGCATCTCCTGCTCCAAGCTGATATCCTTCGGTTGCTCCAGCTGCAAAAGGATTAAAAGTACCCTCTTGTCCACTTGTGAATACTCCACCCTTGACACGATGCACCTCTGCCATTTCATCCGTTTCCGATGGTATCTTGGTCATCAGATGGGCAATATCTTGCGACAACATGTGGTCAATGTCCTGGATTAGTTTCGGCTTCATGGCATGGAACTTGGTGAAGTCGTGGTTTTGCAGGTTCTCTCTGAATCTTGCAATATTAGGAAAATCGCCAGGTGATATGTCATGATCAGTTTGGACTTTTCGGTAAACTTCATGCAGGTTCTTTATGAGCTCCTGCTTCTTCTTATCTTTACCAAAAACAGCTGGCATTTCATTTCTCAAATGTGCAATAATAAACGCATGGACCTTTGGAAGGCAAAATAAATTATAATGAACAGGCGAAACTGAATTTTTCTAAAGAAATCAACATGCAGACCTTATTTCCAATATCAAAAGACTGGATAACTGAATGTAGTTGCTCTCGAGATACACATGGAATAACACATGAATAATAGATGCATAAACTTTTTTCAATTATCTGCAAATGTGATTTTCATAGAGGACGATCTCTTAGTACTGATCTCAGTTAATAATTAATACTCTTTTTGAATAATTTACTTCTTTATTTCAGAATGAAAGGTCTCAAATGAACACAAGGGAATGTGCAAAGAATTCTTTTCTATGAAAGATCCTCATTTTGAAAACACCTCTTTCTTTGTACAGTATTATAATGTAGAACAGTGCATTTGCACAGCAGAGAAGAAAAATAGAGCGATAGAAGGAAAATGGACTAAAACAAACAAATAGATTCTTGCGTCAGCTTCTGCAATAAAAAGATGTTGGGACACTTGGAAGAAAAATTGGAGAAATCATTAAGAAAGGCATGCTACCTTGGCAAGTCTTGCTCTTCTTATCAAATCATTCAATTTTCTCAGAGCTGCATTTCTTGGCAATCCTTGAAGGTCATTGAAAAGGTCATTCTCTTCAACTTCAAAGAGCTTTCTGTTGCTATCAATGGTCAATGGCTGGTCCCAAAATGTGCCAATATAAACACGGGTCACCTCAGGGGTCTTGATGACCTTACCCAAAGACCACATGAGAGCACCGTAGACTCTCATCAACTGCTGTGTTGTTATCATGTCAGATTTGTTCAATACGATTCTGATCTTATCATCAAAACCGTGCAATGCTTGGATGCTCCTTTGGAATTCGTCTGAAATATCGAGTTTGTGGGCGTCGAAAAGCAAGATTATCCTGTCCACCCTCTCTGCAAACCATTCCAGTACGCCGGTGAAGTCATAGCCACGACTTATCGATTGCTTTTCTCCGGAAAGGATGCCCGGCGTGTCAACAAGGGTGATGCTCTCGAGAACGGAGTTTGGCAACTCGGAGCAAGAGAAACGGTTGAGAAATGCATTTCCAAACGAGCTCAGTGTTCTGAACTGTTTCTTCGTGTCAACAACGAGTGCATTTCCAGGGATGATTCTCTCATGTGGGCCATTCATTACGATCGAAAAACTATCTGTAGTCGGCTCGGGACCCACTCTCATTCCCGGAAATTCCTGCTCCAGTAAATACTTGATGAAAGTCGTCTTTCCAGTCGAATATTGACCAACGAGTAACACCATCGGCTTCGAGTGGAAGTCAGAGTCTTCCAGGGCAGGTGAGTGGAACTCATGAAAGCGATAGTGCTCTTCCAATGGGAAGAGTTTCGTCCTGTACAGACGTTTTAGGCCATCCACGACCGAGTCGAAAACTTCGGGTTCATTCTTCCTCTTGTTATCTGAAGAAAGCCACTTCAACATTTTGAATTTTCCTTATCAAATAGGCCTTGTAAATTGCTGTTTTCACGCCAATTTCCTTCTGACAAAAAGCCTTTTGTAAGTCCAAAACATGCAGCTTCTTGCCCTGAACTCGTGTGCTGTGCTGGCGAAGCGAAATCGGGAAGAGAAAAGGCCAGACCGAGGCACATTAAATATGACTCATGGAATGGGCGTGGCAGGTCAGCATCGTCCTGGTGACTCAAATGAATTCATTGTCTTCACAAACAATAAACTATTATCACAATCATATATTTCAAATTATATATTCTTAATATGTATTATCTCTTAGTTATTATAACATTGCGGTACATTGTTTTTGATACGGATTCTTTGAACTTACATGCTATTGGGGTTCCAATAAAAAGCCTGAAAGAACATACTAAATTAACTTTAGATTTAATCTATAAAGAAGTTGGTGAATTACAAGCTTATAGTTGGCAAGCTGCGCTTTGGTCTTGGTAGGGGTTGTGGAAATCTGTTACGGGGAGATGGCAATGTTTTTGATGCTTTTTCATCATACACAATGTAAGCATTACCAACATTGGCATTTGCATACAAACTGTCTTGTGTTGATTCATCTTGTGTCGCCCTTATGACATCATACTCTGCTTTTGCCGCCGCCGTTGCTAGTTCTGCCACTTGCTGCTGACCACTGGCCGCATCTATTTCTTCGCTTTCGTTCGACATATCAAACAATTTCGCTGCCTTGATGTACGCTTGGCTTGTCTTTGCAGACAGCTTCTTGTGATACGGGATTGTGAGTGCCTTTTGCCAACGATCCAGCTCTTCTCCTCCGCATCCGTTGGCCTCGCAGCGAAACTTGTAAACAGGTCTGCGTCCAGATGTGGCCGTCGGCGTCAACACAAAGCCCTCTTTTCCCACCGTGTTGTCAATAGCAAAGTCGTAACCTACCAGAACGATAATCGCTTTCGATTTCGTATCATGCTCTGACTTATACAAGAATAGCGTGCTGCTCTTGATTATACCAAAAACTCGCTCCCATCTGTGTATGAACATCCACTGCTTTCGCATCTGCAGGTAACCCGAGTACACCGATTTGCTTTTGATCATTATGGAACTTGAGTTTTTCAACTTCACGAGTTTGTGTATCAGCTTTTGGCTGGGTGTTTGCGCCAGCGCAGCCGCAGTCGCGATGTCCCTCGCAGCCGCAAGAACATTTTCAGATGTTGTCTCTGTGGAGGACAACGAACTCACTTTGTTATTATCAGATTTCGCACTTATTCTTGTATCAGTGGCATGTTTTACACTGTCGTAAACATTTTCCGTCCTCGATTTTCCCTTGGCCATGCGTTTTCCAAACAAGCGGGGCCATGCATTTTCCGAGATGCCTAACTTCAGTGAGGCTTGCTTATCGCCATTGAAGTTGGAACAATTTTCGTAGATTTGTTCTCCATCATTGTCAGATTTCAAGTCCTTACTTTGTTTTTCACTGGTGGCTTCTTCTGAGTTGTTTACTCCTACGTTCTCACTTTTTAATGTAACGTGCATATCGACGTAGTGATCTAAATCGTCTTTTGAAACGTAACCGTCGTCTCTACCCGATGCATTCTCGCTTGCCGAATAGACAAATCGCGATAAAACATCGTCGATTTTTAACAGCGAAAGTTTTCGTTCTTCCTCGGCATTCGGAGACAAGCTCTCATTCAACAGGCAAATTGACAAAAAATGTTTAACAAAAAATAAATTTTCTTGCACAATTTGTTCATCCATGATCATCAAACTTTTGTATTTACTAAAGACGGTGCATAGCTGAAACGAGAAACTGTGGGCTGATGCTATTACTAATGTAGCAATTAAAATAATCATTAGTGATTCATGACGTTGTTCAAACGGTGAAAGGACACTGACAACGAAAGCAATTAGTCAAGCAAAAAGAATCTGTGGAATGATATAAAACAAGTAATTAAGTTCCCATAAGGTGAAAAATAACCGTTTCTAATAGGAAAAAGTCAGATTGAAATTTAGCATTGGTAATAAAATATAACATTTAATGAAAAGAGACTTGTCACTGACTATGGGGACATTTCGAAATACCGGACACTCAAAAATATTTCCCATTGTTTGTCGACGGCAGAAATAATTTCGACCCGTAGTTTTATAAAGAAAAACTTTTCTCGTCATTCTAATTACCCGACTTCTGATTGAGCCAGTGGAGCTAAAGAATGGACCCCACAGAGGTGAAAGCATGTTGTATGTGGGTGTTCAAAGCTGGACTAAATATATCAGCTTATTCTAGATGATTAATTATCGTCACATTAGAAAGACAACGAAGAAGATGTTAATATATGATATAAGCTAAATATGGTAAACAGAAAATTAAATTAACTACCAGTTTATTAGTACTTTGAGTTGGCGGTTTCTCAGCAAATTGATTCGAATAATCACGGTTAACAAATCAGACGGAATTAAACAAACAGAAGTTCTATTACATCCAATATAATACGTTTTGAACGAATTGTCTAAATAAATACACAATCATTTCGCTTTGATTTAAAAGTAAAATAACAATAGGTTTTGCTTCATTGGAAATAAGCGTAAATTAAACAAAGAAAGTCTATTTTAAATTTGTGAAAATTTAATATTGTTTTTGTACTTAACATCAAATGTCCTACATGAAGTTATAAGTGAAATGGTTGATCAATTGATGATGATATCTACAAGTTGCAGTTCTGGCATGCGCATTTTGATGCATACGAGATGTACTTTATCCGGAACGAACCGTCCGGGCACGTCAAGAGGACCGGTCTCCGGTAAGTCTCTGTCTTTTTGCAGCAACGGCAAATTGGCCGATAATATGGGAACTCTATTTGGAACTGGCTGGCTGAGCGACATGTTCCTCTGCAAAACTGGACTCGCACACCTAAAAACATCAATAACAAGACACTTTTGTTACAACAATGTACTTTCGTAGCAACATACGCTCATATTCAAACACAGAATAAACACACGATATTGCAACAGAAAAGAAATTGTAAGCAAATAATAATAATAATAATCACTTAATTTACAGTTGGTTGCAAAATCTAGTTTACATCAAAGATACAAACTAATAAATACTAACTACTAATAAGCTGGATAAAGCAACGTGTGAGTGTTGCACTTGAGATAAATTCAGACCATCTCTATTCATATGCAAATCTGATAGACTTGCATATGAATGGAATCTAAGTTCAAAGAAAAGATGAGCAACTTCCAATCTTGAAACAGAAATTATACAACCAAAATCCGTCTCCAAAAGTGACTAGGCTAATTATATTCCAAATTCCAAGGCCAAGAGATAAACTAATTGAAAGACTAACAGTTAATGAAGATTAGCAAAAGTAGCATACCCTCTTTTCTGCATCCGCTGTTATTAATGATTGTAACAGGTACTGTCTCAGGTATACAAGTGACTCCCATTAGAGCCCACGGGTCCTGACTAGCTGTATGCTCCATTGCGCACATCATTACCATTGCTAGCGTAATTAGAGACACCGTTCTCGTCATATTGGCTGGCTTGTTTCTTGCTCCTGAGAAATAAACACAAAGAAATGGATCAAAATTTCTATCAAAGCAGCCAAAATTCCAACAAAAAAGACGACTGCCTTGGCTCAACATTCAAGCTCATTTAACTGTCAGTCCACTTTAACTGTCAGTGACTGATTCGAAGATTGTCAATGCTACCGTTGAGTCTGCCAGGAGCACCGCGTAAAACCTAGCATGCCCGCAAGAGATAAGCAGACTGGAAAGCCGAAGGAAAACATCCAACATCTACGAGAAGACTAAACACAGCAAGATCGGAGTTGCAATACGAATCTCTGTTAGGGGTACAAGTCTGAGAACTGTTTTCACAGTAGAGAGTTCTCTAACGCGGGAAATTAAATTTGTAACTAAGACAGCCAACCAACTGTCATGAACAACTAAGGAATTATAAATTTATTGTCTTTCTCTCACTCTGCTGCCCCAATGTCACTACGCTACTACTGTAGCTACTGGTACCAATATCACTACTACAAGTTGAGTATTATAAATATACCTCACTTCCATAACTTACCCGAAACCTTAAGATAAAAAGCTCTCAAGTCTGAACACTTCAAAAGTGGATATCTAATTCCACACCCACGATCTGATTCTCAATTGTATGTAGCTCTGCTGGCCGCTGATCAAAGAAGATTTAAAGACACTTGAACTCAAGGCTTGTCTTATAAAGATAAAAGTGCCGACCACGTGACTACAGGTATTGTATGAAGCGGGGCGCTAGCTCTGTGCTGCCTCCCAACAACTGATTTACACTTGAATACCAGTAAGATACAAGTAAACCAACTGAATAGAAAGCAGTAATTTTCCCACACAAAGTTGGGGGCATTGAACGTGAGAAAATTTCCACATCACCATCCAGTCTATTGTGCGCAGTCTTCACTGCATTTACCATACCACTCCACAGGTGGAAGGGCGGTTAAGCATTAGTGTGCGAATTAGTTCCTTATAATTTTCAGCATTAATAATTAAAGGAAAAATTAACATCGCCAGTACTTTTCAATATGTAAAGTTCGTGAAAGTCAATTTAAATTTTGAGATATCCCAATGGGTGAAATGTGATCAAAACATTCAACGTAAAAATTAAAAATTTCATCCATTAATTATCGGGAACGCTATATATACTGTGGGCTAAATAAATATCCAGAATTTAAAGGAAAATATTTCTCAAAGCCCTAAATAATTGCAAACACAGTGCCGTAGTAAAATGGTCAAGTGCTTGTACAAGACTAGCAAGACATAAGCACAACTGATGGCATGACCAACTTGACAAACTAACTTTAAAAAGAGCCTCATGGAAATTACATTTTGATTTTTTAAAATAAAAGTTTCAATGCCCCATCATTACCCGCGTATGCGCATACGTCTGCCTCATTTGCAAATGGTTTATTTGAAGCTCATGCACTTATGCCCGCGTATGGACTTCAGTTTGCGACAAAAATGCAGTTATTGTTGCTGTTAGGGGTAAAGAACTCGGTATGATCTTTTCAAGAAACATTTAGTTAAAAAAGTTCACAAAAATCTACTAAGCGAAAGAGACAAAAGAAATGTATTGTCTATAAACTACACGTTTGTCAAATGTCGACACACATCTACAACATCTGCAGTATATAATGTAGACAGAAATAGTAAGAAAAAAGTATAATAACCATTTCAATTGCGCTTAGAGTTAGCAAAGCACGGTCATCAAGCATTTAAGCAACGCATTGTATGTAGTATATGGTAGTCTTAAAAGGTGTTTCAAAACTATGAATGGACATTGGAGTAATATCACACTGTGCGTAAAGGACGCTGATGTCTATAAATAGATATGAAAGAAATTGAATGTACAAAGGTATAAACCGATAAACCAACTCACCACGAAATGGTACCAAGCACTCTTCGTATAAAGTATAAAGTATAAAGTATATCTATGTATTTGCCGTTGTTATTTCTCGACTTGACTTGAAACTTGTCTGTCTGTTTGTGTCTGTCTGTCTAGTTGAACTTGTGTGGCTGCAGTGCTTCTGAACGGGTGAACTTTATTATAGCCAGCAGAGCGCATTCGGTTTGAGTGTCGGTCTGGTTTACACGCGGAAATGGTGAGGAGCCGGCTATACGTAGCAATCAACCGATTTCCCAGGCCCCTAATTCAACTGCGGTTAACTTGTTAATTATTCAACGCATTATAAGGACTTATTTGAAATCGTCGTCACAACAACGACTGCTTGTGGATGCATCTTCATTCAGGAGCGACGAATGAATGACCTTCTATTTACTACGCATGTCAACTCAACTAATGACCTTATGTAAGCAGGGCTTGTCTACGTTCCATCACGTTGCTGCAGCTACTAAGCGATTCGCGATCACTAAAGCTGGCTGCGTAATAAAAAGCAAGATAGCTTCAAGTGTCTTGGGTGTTATTAATCAGCTGCAAATAAGCATTTGCTTGTATGTCTTCAGCTGTTTTGTGTGCTGTTCTTGCAAAGACACTTTTCACAAGCATTCACTGACAATGAATGAACTCAGTGGAATCAAATTTATTTGTCTTCTCGATTCAAAATGTTCTCAATCATAGTTAATTCAAGTAATTTCAAAAGTCAAAAAGTTAAGCTAAATCTCAATGCAATGCAATGTGCAATGTCCAAGGCCTGATTGAAGGCAAAAATCAGTTGTATGAATATGACATATAGTTTTTTCAATCTTTGATATACCTCTGTGTGCAAAACCTTAATTATCAAATCAGTAACAGCACTTATTAATGAGAGCTATTACAGAACTGTTCAAGCATTTATAAGCTTGCTAAATTTCTAAAACAAGGCCATAAAAAACTGTCGACATATTGTAAGAGCTAAGCATAAAATGTTAATTGGAGCTGCATTAATATTGGCTCTGCTTCTCTGATTTGACTTTAGAGGCATTGCTTCTCTGATCATAAAGACTTAAGCTGGGGACATTAGTATCATGCATACAGGTTTGGAATAAGGATAAGCAGCAATATGTAGCAGGTCTTGACTGTGCGAAGATCATAGATCTCTTCCTAGCACATGGTGTACATATAACACCAGGTAGAATATTATGCCAGACAGTGTAGTTGCTCTCGAAAGTAAAAACAAGGCGAAATGATCATGTGCGTGGAAAGCAAGCCCTTGGCCTGTGCTTCTTCCACGAGGAGCACGGTGGAGCGTGAAACTTACGGGACATCATTTTCCCACACGTTAAAGTAAATACAAACAATTCCACATAGCTGCTGCCATGAGCGAGGCGAAAAACTCTCACGAGAAAAAATCGGACCGCCGAAGAAAACGATACAATTTTGCATAATTTATCTGCGAAAGTCAGTGGCTGTGAAACGTACCTGTTTAAACATTAATCGATTCATTCAAATACACGATTCATTATTGGTCAGGAAAACAAGAGGGGACTTGGTCGTCTTTCACAGAAGCCTGGGAAAAATTTCAACAGACCCCGACAACCCGCCTCGTTGAGACGGCGTGTGTGCGCTACCAACTGCCTATATAAAGGTGACAAGTGGAGATGCATGCTCAGTAGAGACGATTTGCT
>RQOL01000861.1:4593473-4720615 GCA_013076295.1 Sanderia malayensis
TTTACATGTCAGATGACAGATCGAAGTCCGAGGCTGCAGATTATGAAACAGAAGTATGACATCTCCTGAACATTTAAAGCTTTATCAATCAGTTTCAGATTTCAATATCAATTTAGTTAGATTAGTTATTTAGTTATTAACCAGAGCTTACCGTATTTTTGTCTTTGATTGGGACATCACATGCCATTTTATTACAATTACCCGATAAACAACTGGCTTCACAGCCAGCAGTTGACTGGCAAGACGTTTTGCAAGGACTTGCTGAACAAAATTGTTTGCATGTTGCAGCTGTATTTTGACATGTTGTGAGGTCACAAGGTGAAGATGTACAATTTTTAATTTCGCAACTGACACCGTCTAAGGACACACCAATCAAAACAAACAAGCAAACAACAATTCGTAACTCCATGATCTGGGGAATTGAAAAAAAATATTTCATGACTCCACGAAATGCAAATGACAAAGGTTAGGTATTAATTCAACAATAGGCCTACTTTTTTTATGAGTCATCATTTTCGAAATGTGACTCGGGTTTGTAACTTGCTTGTGTATTAAGAACGATACCTTCTGATTGCAGAATAAAGAATATGAGTTAAATCTTATTATTTAACAAATAACTACATAAGATAACAACAGAAAGAGTTCAACAATCTGCTTCTTGCCTAAGCTTTAATGGGCGTGGTTTTTCTGCATGTGCATCCACATGAAGGTCCCTTCGATAGTATAAAAGTAGTATAAGTAATAATTCAGCTACTATTGGCACTGATTGGTCTCTTCTTACCATCATGAACGTTGTTCCACGCATATATATCCACGTATGTATATATATATATATGTACTAATTTATCTACGAGGAAATGAAACTGAAACTTCGGTTTGTGTTCGGTTCGGTTTGTAGAAACCACAAGCCCAGCTGGGTTTGTGGTTTCTAACAAACAAACCATTTTATCGTACGATTTGAAGAAATCTGTTTCATCAAACAAGCTGACAAAGATTTAGAAATCTCATCGGCTCAGGTCAATGAGTCTCAGTCGCCTGATTTTACCCCTGTCTTTAAAACTGACCTTCTTTGACTTTTTCACAGACAGCAGCGCGAGGGTAAAAATAATTAAACTTTTGCAACTTTGCAGTGCATGCAGCTCATGCAGCAGAGAGACCCAGACCGATTGTCAGTCAACCAACAAAGCAGACCCCGTAAGTATGGAGCCTTCCTCTTGTTTATCAACAAAGCGCCTACGTAGTTACATAAATTTCTGTGTCGAAAATAAAAATCGCGCAGCTACCAACAGAGCCAATGTTTCCAAATTGTGAGTGTTTAGGATTCGTTACTGCGGGACGAATATAAAGGAAGAAAGAGAATTGGCAATTCCATTTGAATTACTCAATATATTATCCAAGATAAGAAAAATTGGATAACAGCAAGTGAAAAGACATATCAGCAAAGTTCAAGGCAAACCAAAAGGTGATTGTAGAAACGTTTTGCCATTGTTCAACTCCTGGAAGAAAATAACAAAGAACTGCATTCAATTATGTGACAATAAATCAATAAAATACAATGCTGCTGTGTAAGACACCACAATCAAGGGGCACTACATGGGTATAGGTGGGGTGTGACACCACCCCCTCCCCCCAAGAGACAAGAATCAGCATTGTACTGGCCAAAATTGGCACTTTATACTGCTCACTCCGCAAACCTGGTGGTAGTCAGCATAAATTAAGCAATCAATGATTATGGGTAGCTATTTCGAAACTCGACAACCAGGCACCATAACCCTCCCAATAAATTTTTCTTGCACCGCCCTTGACAACAATAGAACACTACGAACCTGTCTTCTTTGATAATGGACACAAGACAAAAAGCCAGACACACACCAAATGCCATCCACCTGCAATGAAAAATAATACTAATCAATAACCCATGCTAACAATTCAATTGACATTGACCTGAGCACCTGACCAGAATCTTTTACCAACAACTGACCTTAAATTCTCCTCATTTATAGTAATGCAGAATCGTTGCAGGACATCTGTGTTCGGTTGATGGCTGCTGTTGCGAATGATGCTCCGAATACGTCTACTCATTTCTTTGTCGAGTTCCAAATTGACCCGACTTGGTTGCCCTGGACCAGTCGATGCAACGAACGTGATGCTGCCACGAGAATAGAAACCTTGACACTTCTCTGGATCTATGTCGATGTCCCCTTTGATAAACGATGGTCTCTTCAGCTGTCCTCGGCTCACTTTCGTCGATGACGATGAAGAGCTGAAAATAGCTGGGCAAACGGTTGCGACAACATTGACAGCAGGGCGACCAGTGGTGGATGCGACTTTTTTATCCACACGACTGTTTTCCGCAACTGTTTTTTCAGTGCGACATTCTCCTTCTCCAGAGGGCAGAGCAGATGCAAGGTGTTTCGCATTTCCATCGTGCTTCGGTTGTGAAAAAACACGACATGTTCCATCGTCTTTACCTGCGAGAATGCTCGGCCTGGTTTTCGGCTTGTTTTGCTCCCGAGGTCTGCTTTTCTTTGCAACATTGCTCGCCTCGCCGTCAACTTCAGCCGTTGACTTCGCCTCGAACGAAGGGCGATCAGCGTAGACGCCTTTTTTAGGAGGATGCGCCGACGGCCTGTGCTTCATGTGGGAATGACGATCTTTCTTTACTCGTCGTCTGGATATCCTCTCACTGGTACGAGTAAGGCTATGGAATCGAGGTAATTAATTTGATATATCAATGCATTACGCCTTTCATAAAAGACTACACATAGCGTACATCTTATGTATATGTAATATTGCCATATAAATATGACAATGCTGTTAAAGACGTCCAGGAAACGTCACATACTACGTCATGCATACCTGATCAGCCAGTCCAGGACATAAGCTATGCATCTTGCAGCTGTGAGTGCAACAGTTATCAAAATCAATGCTTGTGGCCAAGAGCAGCTGTCAGAGTTCGAACCATACCAAAACATAACTTGAAACAACAAGTCACTGATGAAACTAATACCTGAGAAGGAAGAGAAGATATACTTGAAATCGTGATGTAACAGGGTCAAGCCACCCCTGGGGTATTCAATCGATCAGTTACTTGCAATAGAAGGTAAAGATATTTAGGGGGTAAGTACATGAAAATCTCTTGAGTGTGAAGGCAATAGGTTTTCAATATTTACAAAGAATAAGGAGCTCGACTTTGAGAAAATCTCAATCGATGAAAATAATGAATATAGTTGAAAATTAAATCACCAAGAGCTGAACTTACTCGTAAATTAATTAGCAATCAGGCCTGAAATATCCAAGAAACCATTTTGAAACTGAAAGATAACACAATTTATATTACATGATGACAACAGTATACTATATTTTATACATGTGAACGAGAATTATCGAAGTAAACCGAAAGATAAGCGCATAAATAAGCATTAATTATTGATTGTGATGTCAAATTTGAACCATGTGAAAAGAGGGTATGATTGGTCGATCATCTGATTGATTGATGATAACATTGCATATATTATGCAATGGTAGTTGAGAGGGGTACCTGAGATGGCCAAGAAAAGGGAGTTCCTGTACTTGGGTCATCGGGTTCGTGGAAATAGAATAGCAGGAGCAGTGATGGAAGGAGTAATAGAGGGAAAACGCAGAAACGGCCTTACCTTAATTTATGATGAATATGCTTTTATGCCATGAGCTTTGAACTGCGGTAACCCTTTTGAGTACTTCGAAGCCCTGGGAGGCCAAAACGCTAAGGAGAAAAATGCAGCACGGCTCCGAAATCAATCCAAATTGTCATCCATTTTGTATTTAAAGATTGGTTACTTACATTCAAAACTAACACCACACAAAATAAAACAGGTTTTCATTTAACAACCCAGTTTTTCCTATTTATCCTAAAAACCCATCAACCTCGTACATTTTCCATTAATAAAAACAGGACTAATAAATAACAATCTTGAGCATCAAAACAAAATTACACGCTGCTCTTATAAGCCATACACTTCTGGGAGCATTGGGCCTGTTTTAAAGACTACAGGACGGGATATAATTCCTAGAAATCTAAAATCCTCAAAAATCCATCAAATACACAATTATTTGAGGATGGATGAAGGAAGAATTAATATCAAATGTTGGCCTAAAAACGATGCACTTGGTACACGCTGTTGGTGGTACAGATAAATATTTGGCACACACAATGATGAACTGAAATGTTAGATGACAGAATTTTGTACATATGTCAACAAGCCAAATCGTCCTAAACCAAAATATCAAATGTGAACCAAATTAGATGCCACAGCACAAAGTTCTGTTTTATGCCATCCGTGAATGCAACATTCTGCCAGAAGTGATTTGTCAGAAGCGTGACAATCCTCCAAAAGCAGAACTTCTATTTGTTGTCCAGAAAAAAAACGATTATACCATTCAAACAATACTAGATCTGATCAGGATTACGATTTGTCACACAGATTACTACGATCCATCACTGGATTGCTTTGATCCACCAAAGTAAGACATGAATCCAAAACCAAATCCACTGAATCCATCTTGAGCCAGAGCTTTGCCAAACCGATTCATTCCACTTTCAACGGATGCAGAAGAGCCTGCGCCAATCGACGATCCAAGATTTGGTACTTCGTGTACGCTTGATGGTCGCTTTGTCACTGCTGGCTTCTCCAATGATGTAGATGATGATGATGATGATCCAAGAAAGAGACTGCGCAGAAAGCCAGGTTTCGCAGTTGTTGCTGCAGTTGTTGAAGCTGTTGATGTTGTTGTTACCGCAGACCCCGAAGATGCACTGTAGTCTCGTGTTGAGAAATCATCCATACCATAACTGTCGAAGCTGACAAAAGCGGCGTTAGTTGGAGGCGAGGCTGAGAGGGGTTTCAATTCGGCTTGTTTTACGAGGTCGGTGAGACTGGCGCTACTGTTTGAGCGACGATGCAACCCGGGCTTCACCGGGCTATCGTTCCCAAGCGAAGACAACACCGGAGCATCACCATTCGATGCAGCACCGTTGTTTGTATCGACGAAGTTCAGACGAGAAATGTTGTTCTTGTTGAAATTCTTCAAATCGCCACTGCTCCATGAACGCGTTAAAAGTGGCCTAGCAGGGGTGGACTTTGCATTTGTCTGTTCAGCTGTGGATGACAACACGCTTGATAGCAACGAAGAGCTAGTACCCTCGTTTGTATTCGTATGAAGTATGTTCCCTAAAATCCCTGTGGTCGTTCTCATATTCCCCGGTCCGCGTAATAGAGCCGGCAGAAGGAGATCAGGTTTCTGCTCCTCCACTTGTGAAACTTGTGTGTGACGTGTGTCTTTACTTTGCGCCAACACACTTTCCTCCTCCTCCGCAGTTTCTTGCACAATTTTCGGAACCTGTAAAGAAGCCGCTTTCTCTATCAGCATCTTCAATGCTGGCTCAACAGCGTCAAGATCGACTTTACCGGACTTGTTATTCGATGCAAGTCTGTCTAATACCTTATTCAACTTTGGCATATCAGAAAATCCCTTGCTGGTAATAGAAGACGCTGTGGAAGAAGATGCACGACGAGCTTTCGCCTTACTGTCGTTCATACTTTCCAAGATTCTCTGCCCGGTTTTCGCCTCAATATTCGCCTTGCTCATCGCGTTCGCCAGAATGTCAATCGCGTCTGCGCGCGATTTTCTGGTACTATCACCTCCTTTCAGGTTCAACATGGCTCTACCCTCCCGTAACGATGCCAAAACAGAGGAATTTCTTGTGATGATAGAACGATCAGGCATCGATGGCCTAGATGTGCCTGCATGAGCATCAAACCCGCCCTGTCCCGGCTGCATATTTTGCCGTATCGTATGGTCATGTCGAGGTATGGTCTGATTCGGTGTTGACTGTTTTTTTCCTTCACTCACTTTCTCATCCGATTTTGATTTGTTTTTAGTTTGAAATATGATTCCGACATCGTCATCATCACTATCACTAGCCTCGTTATCGGAATCACGCGACCTCTTAATGGATACATCAGTCCCGGCTTCCTCCAGCGTTGATGCATAATCTGTAAGGGAGTTTTGTGACAAATTTCCTACCAAGTCTGGTGAGTCTTGTTCCTTTTGAGGCGTCAGCACGTTTCCAACATTTAGGCCGGCAACAACATTGGCAGAAGCAAGATGGTGCCATTTATGCAACGTCACGGAACCTGTAAATCAAAATGGCACTGAATTCACCTTTCCATTAACACGTCTACCTATATCAATGCATTTGAACTTCGTTGAAGTATCTATATTACCGCGGAAAATTATTACGCAGTGGGGTAAGGAGGAGGGGTAACCTAACCCTCCTCCTTCCTCCTCCTAATCAATGTAAATGCAATCTGCTCTGACTCTCTGTAAAAGAATAAAGATAAACCAGCTGTGATCATCTACCTTCCATTGGCTTTACGATCTGCAACTTCTCGGCAGGAATATATCCCTTTCTTCGTCGGGAATCTACAATAGAACAAAACATTAATATCGATATTGACAAATGAATCTTAGGGCGTCTTCGCATCGTTTAGAGGAAAGGATTTTAGCATGTTTCAAAAAAGCAAGCCTCGTTCCTGGATGGTTGAGGGTTGAACGTTTCGTTGAGACTCAACAGGTCGAACAAGAAATTTATACGAGTTAACAAGAATTCGACTTTCGAGGTTCAAAATTGAAGTATGCATAACGTAATTCAAAACCAGGGGAGATATTTGACGCATGGAGCTATTCAACTTAAGCGATTAACAGCGTATCGAAGTTTAACTGTAAAAAATGGTCAATAAAAGAGAGACAGCATATAGCTACGTACCATCACAGTCCATGCTGCTTGCCCAAGACCTCGCAAATGAACTAACAGAGTTATTGTCCGAATCGACACTACTTTGCGATTTGAAAGAAGCAGCCGAAGAAATGTTCCCAGGAGTCGATGGTGAATAGTTGCTGCCAGGAGACAGGAACCTGTTGGCTTTTCTCACAGTGTCCAGGACTCGAGCTGTTTTGTCTTGGCTGAAAGAGAAACGAACCAACGCTAATACAATGCTGGTAGGCGATAAATCGGGAAGCAGCAAGCCATCCTGCCATCACTACAGACGCTAGTTATGGCAGGGTGGTTATGTGAGTTCTGTTGTCAATGTTATCGATTTTGCACCAATAATTGTAAAACCTCCAACACAAGACAATGATGAAAGATACAATAATCATGCATTACGAACAAACAAAAGGAATTCGATTATAAAAATGTACGTACTTTCTATCAAAAGCTGTCAGCTCTCGCTTCACGCATTCTTCGATTTCTAATGCCAAGGAGTCATGCTGAAAATAAGTCATAATATTATTTCAGTTATGTCCCAGATATGCTATTGAATAACTCCTCAAGCATATGATGCAGTTAAACTACACAATTCAAATGGTTGGTTGTATCTCAGCCAGCCCCCCGTGTGCTAGGCTGAAATTCGCTTAGTTTCAACAGTAAACTATGATAATACCGGGTGTAGTAATTGCAATACCTGAGATATACTGCGAGGGGAAGCATGATCTTCTGCCACCAAAGCCTCACGCTCGGCATATCTATAAAAATCGTTTGGTGGTGAATTATCATTCAGATACGAACAAGTCTTCTGCTCGCTTCATTCAAAGTTAAAATTAAAAAAACTAAAGCCTCGTACATCGAAGATCGTGAAATTTCATGCGAAAGAATAGTAAACTTCAGTTTTCAACTTACTCGATTTGCTCGCGAAGGACTCTCACCTCAACCTGGAAAAAACACACCGATAGATCATAAAACAATGCTTCAACTTTATCGACACACATCATAGATCGTAAGCAAACAAACGTATATGTCATTGAATATCTATAATATATATATCACCTGATTTTGGTCCAGCAGTTCGCAACATTCTCGGTATCTGTTTTCAAGAGCTATCACCTGCAAGACGGAAACCTGTCTCAATTATACTTGTACAATTGTTACAAACTAATATATACAAATTATACTTGCCAATCATCATATTATATTAAACACAAACGTATCTTAAAACAAGCTGCAAAGTTTATCAGGGGAGTCATATACTTATATATGTACAGTTGTTTCAGCAAGAACAGGAAAGAATACAGAATACAGAAGAAAATTACAGAATAAAAAAGAATATTAGAGAACAAAGACAAATATTTCAGAACAAAGAAAAACAATACAGAATAAAGAAGAATCTTCAACGAACCTGAGATCGCAGATATTCTTGATTCTCCTGAGAATTCTCAAGCTGATACGTCAAATCATCATTTTCAGTTGCCAGCTACAATAAAGACGATTGGAATCGTAAAAGCTCTAATAAGAGCCCCCTTCTCTACTAAGCACCCCTCTCCAACAAGCCCCGATTTCGAGACAAGACTTTGAATTAAACCTCCTTACCTTCTTACTGAAATTTTGAACAATGATGAAATTGTGATATATTAAACCATAAAAGTTCACAAGTTATATTCCAGTAACTTTACACAAACACGTTTCTAAAGTTTACTTCAGAATTTTATCAAGCCCCCTCTCCATATATAAAAAAAGTCGCATGGCATCAATGCATTCTGATTCTATTATCAATGCCTTCTAATGGGTATGCCATTATTTCAAAAACGAATCTTAGTCTCAGTGTCAACCAACCTGTTTTTGTTTCCTCTGAAGTTCCACGACGGTTGATATAAGTTCTGTTATTTCCTCCTAAAAGTACAAGCAGAGATATCTCCATTTACATTACTGCATACATTACAAAGAAAGCCGCACACAGTGCCTGCCATTCGACATTTCATATAATGCTAACATCAGCACTAGTCAATTCAGAACAACTCTATAAATAACCCCATTATCATAAAATACAAGTTTCCATAAGCTGCTTTGCTGCTCACCTGTTGTGCTACATTGTCTTCGAACTTCAATGCAATCTCGTCGGTCAAGTGTGTGATCTGATCTTTAGCGTAGGCTACGATAAAGTTAAAGATTCAAAGATAAATGAATCGCAGACTGATGGCAATTAACAGCAGCAATCATGCAGCGAATCAGTGATGCAGTGATGCAGTAATGCAATGCAGGCACAACTAAACGCATGTCATACAGCATTGCGATTCTGCAGGAGCGCATTGAGAGAGAAAAACAATGATGTTGCAATGAGCTTTACAGCTTTGCGATTCTACAGGGACACATTTAGAGATGATGATGCAATGGAAACTCACTCAAGTGCTGCATCGCATTGAGAGAGAGAAGCAATGATGATGCAATGAGCTTTACAGCATTGCAATTCTACAGGGATACATTGAGAGATGATGACGCAATGGAAACTCACTCAAGTGCTGCATGCAATCGCCAACAAGGTCCTGTTCAAGTTCCTCAGCCTCGCTTGCCATGTCTTTCAGATTGATTGCCTGCAAGAGAAAGCCATGTGAGCAGAATATCCTTACTACAAAACGCCATAGACGACAATGAATTACAATATAGTCACGTAACATCAACAGAGCAATCATCATATACATATGCAACCAGTTAGTCGATATGCAACTAGATAGTCTGTCTGATGAGTGTAAGAATACGAAACTTGGAGTGACAAAGATTTCGTCTATTTTCTAGTCTTCCTTCTACTTTATTATTGCTCTGTATATCTGCACATTGAGCACGGCATATCAGAATAGGCAATACACATCTATAGATACATATGCAACTACATATCTGAATTAACAATGGACATTGACCATATGTCGTTATGGGTAGACAAGACATGCCATAAAATACAACCCCTGTCCTCTTGATTTTTCAAATACACACATAAAATTACTACCTCGTTGCAGCTTAATTAGAGTCAGCAAAAATAAAACGTTCTAAAATTTACAGTGAACATACCTCATTCAGAAGATCATGGTTCTGTAATTCGAGGTTTCTGCATTTCTGCTCAAGCAAGGTAATAGACTCGTCCCTGCATCCTTTATCTGCACTGCTGGAAGAGAAAATTAGAGAGCACTTCGCAAAACTGTAAAACAGGTAGCAAAACTAACTGAATACTGCGTGAAATGTACGAAGAGTATCACCTGTAGCCATATTCAGAATCAGACGATTGGCTATACAGATCGATATCTTCCTCTTCTCGAAGCATGCGCTTTAGCTGGTCATTCTTTCTGGATATATCATGACGTAGCTGGTGCTCCTGAAAATGCAAGAAGTGAATGCATGAATGCATGACTGGATGACCAAGTACATATACTGTATTTCCTCTAATAAGCGCCCGGGCGCTTATTAAATATTTTGCAAAATTAGATAAATATTTTGCAAAATTATTTGAACAAAACAGTGAAATGTAAGAATTATTTCACACTTTTTGATTTTAGGGTGGGCGTTATTGGAGGGGGGGGGGCGGTTAAAAGAGGGTGGCCGCTAATTCGAGGAAATACGGTATAGATGTAGAAAACCGAAATACCCGGTAGATGAAAGAATGGTGGATGGAAATATGAATGAGTGAATGATCAAATGAAGGAATAATATAAAGAACGACTGAATGAAAGATGAATCAACAGACACATAGTTAAACGATTGAAGAACTGGCTAGATGACTGGATGAGCAAGTTCATATAAAATATACAGATAAAAATACACGAAATAGCTGGGTAAATGAAGGATGGGTGAAAATATGGTCGATGGAAAAATGAATGAATAATCAAATGAATGAGTGATATAAAAGACGAATGAGTGAAAGATGCAATTGATGAATAAATGAATAGATGCATAGATAAACAAATGAATGGATAATTGAATGAGTGAATCAACAGTAAGTTTATTCGCTTTTAACAAAACTCACCCGTTCAGATACTGAATTCATATAATCCTCCATTGCTTCGACTTTCACCAACAATTGTTTATTTCTTTGCAGCAGCGACTGAAAAATAAAGATCATTATTAACTGGTGCCTCCAAATTCTTCAGCAATAGATCATTAACATATGCAAATAAAAGTAACGTCTATAAATTTTTGTAAATGAAACAAAACCAGCTGCATACCTGTCCAATACGAGCAGCCATCTCTAGATCTTTCTCTTTCTGCAATTACAAAAAAGAATTCTCTATTTCATTTACTTATTTATTGAGAAAAAGTAATGAAATAGTAGCGAAGTAGCAAAGTAGCTGGGTAACTTAGTAGCGGAATAGCCAGGAAAACAGTATTCAACACCAAGTCTATTACAGCAAGCATGAATGCAATGGCTGCCATAACATAGATGGCATTACATAAGCTTGGTTGAGAATATACCTCTTGCAGTAGATTTGAAATCACGTCCAAATCGTCATAGTGTGTTTTTGTCAGCATGTTGGCCCTTTCTGAGGTTGAAGCTATAAGAAATAAGTTTAGACTGTCATTATTAACAAGAATACGGGGAATATACCAACATCTAAGAAAACATTATGACTATGTGATGATAAGCCAATAGCATGATACAGTGTTGCATAGTTAAAAGTTGAAAAATGCCTTTGGGAAATGAGCACAACTCGTAAGCAATTACAAAAACATCCATAATGGTCAATATGATAGCAACAGCGTTATAAACGACTTCCTTTACATACACAGCTCTCTGTGGCTATTAATAGATATGCTGTGAGATTCATAATAGGCTATTAGTAGACATGCCGTCAATAGACCATGGTAATTAGTATACTTAATCGTAGAGTTTGCAAGTTTAATTATACGAGCATTTAAGTAGCAAAGGAGATAGCTAAGAAACGAGACAACTAAAAGAATACACAGTAATAAACACAAGCCCTGGAGGAGCAAACGAATAGAGTACGTTTGGTTCAACGATATCAAATCGTACACTGATATCAGGCAGATTTTATTGGTTGGAAGCTAGCACTGCACGTATATAACCAAAGAAATGAGACTTGAATAGGCCATTCAGTTCAGTCCATGTCTCACCTATGGTGAATACCATTTCTAACAGCTGCCTCAAGGCGACCTCGTTTGAATCATCGAACAACAAAGAAGCGTTTAAGCAGATCTCTTCGAATGACTCCTCCCAAATTTCAAAGTCATGATAGTCCATGATCCAGTATTCCTCGCTACTTGTGCTAAAACTCCGCTGTAAAGTAGTTGTATATTCTCTACCTTAAAATACTTCCAGTTGAACAGTTATTGAGCTATGCTTTCTCGCGAAGATCGCTTTGAAAAACATGAACTGTACAGCGAACGAGAGTATTTCATATCAGCAAAGCAGGTCATTTGATTGGCTACTATCACAGTACAATTGCAATGCGAACCGGCGTGATAGATTATGTAAAATGGCCGAAAAACGTTCAACTGATGTGAGATAAAACAGGATCTCTTCAATTTTAAATTAACATCACAAAACTGCTCATCAATAATTTAAACAGATCTGCTCTACTTCACAAAGAGATTCGAGGAAAACACTTCAATGTCAGCGCTTACTTCAGTCATAAGCGTTAAAAATAAAGGAAACGTTTTACTTTGATGGTGTCATTAGTTGGAAAAGATTAGATTTCACTGCACCACACAACCAGGATCTTTAATTAGTCATCATATTTAAATATTCGATAACCACGTTTCGTTCGTGTTTCTGGGCCATTAATAATCATTAATTGAGCATTGTAGCACAAATTGTTTAATTGTAAACCAAAACACAGGAGTCCCAATGAGAAATTTGATGGTGCAGTGGAGTGGGATTAGATCTCGATGCTAAAGTGTTTATGGATTGCGCATGCGTGTTTCGAAATCACGCTTTTTGCATTTTTATGAGCAGTTGAAGATATGAGTATCGAGTCAATTAGAGTTCCTAGAATGGTTGTAAATCACACACACAAGAAAGCATGAAAGAAACTTGGTGGGTTCAGCCGGAGCAAATTGGGCCATGTTGTTAGCCGTAAGTAATCTTCAGAAAAATGTTCATGTAAAATAACTTTTATGAGCTCTTATGGTGTAATCAATCGCAATTGCATCATTGGTTACAAATTGAAAAACATAAGAGGGGACTTAATTCAAAATATTTAAACAAAGGGTTTAATAATAAGGGAGAACTTGCACTGTATTGACGAATTTTGTTCACATGGTTGATAATCATGAATGTTGGCTCAATTCTGTGCATATCACAACAATTCAGAGATCCCTTGATAAATTGACCAATCACAGAATCACAAATACACACAGCCTTAAAATATAACAAGGGGGGTTATAGGGTGCAGCACCTATGAAATTTGGTCATGGTCCATCGTTTCCCCACCTACATTATTTGCTATTAGATAAAGTAAACCCAGTGATTCGAAACAATCTAAAAATTATGAATTGAAAAAGGGAGACTCTCTCCTCTGCACCCACTAGAAATCACCCGTTACCCCCTTCTATTGTTCTTTCTATTGTTCTTTCTATTGTTCTATTGTCCAACTCTAATGTGGTGGTACTGGTACACCTATTACACTACATTGTGTGGGTACTTACGTACGTACGTAACAAACCGAACCGGTGCATACCAAAATTGTGCCTATAGGTCCTGCTACTTGACACATGTTTACTGTTTTATAGTACTCTAATTTTGTTGGGCCTATATGCCATGCTATTATGATAGAAGGCAGTGTATTGTAAATGCAGATGCACCAGCCATATGGCGTTGTCATAAAATTCAGCTGAACAAAAATTACACTGAACTATGTATATAAATACTCACTGAAATATTGCAATGTTGCCATTGCTTGTTCAGCAGTAATATCAAATTCTACATTCTCAGTTGTATCGCGGTAGATCCAGTCATTTACATCAGGTCCAACGCCACTTTCTGCATCGTTAATCTCGTCATTTTGAAGGAAAGAAGACGCCGTATTATGTAATTCGCATTCTCCTTCGCCTTCCAGCAACAACGAAGCACTTCCATCATTTTCAGACTTGAAATATCCATCGTCTTGGGATCTTTCAATATAATGCGCCATAATTATACGCTGTTAGTTTTTATACAATTCCACACACCATTTTAGCTGTTCTTGTTTTCAATTATCTTGATGCTAGCGATAACTCAAATTTTCGCAAAGGCCCCTCTCAATATCAAGCTTATCAATATTTCAAAGCTCAATCCAGGATCAGCGTGTGGCCGAATGTGGCCTAAGCAGCAAAACACCAATGAATCTTCTTGTTTACCATCAGCTGACTGTTCGCCAGAGAGCAATTTAACGTAAATTTATGCTCAAACCTATTTGAAAAGGCTATTGTTTATTAACTAGCCTCTAAATAATATAAATAACAACACACAAGGCTGTTAAGAAACTGTAATGAACCGACAATTCAGAAAAATTTATTAATTTTTGATTGCGTGGTGCTCGTTTCGCAACTGGCAAAGCGCCTCCGCACTTAAAATTCGAACATCCTGTGGTCCTCCGCAAGTCTGATACAATTTGTTACCTAATTTGGACAAAGTTGGTATTATTTATTGTTTGTTTCAAATTGTTTCAGCAGAAAAGCAATCCAGAAAAACACTTTAAATGTTAACCAAAAGACAACCTTTTAAAAGATTTTAAAAGTAACAGCATAAATTATCAAGTAATTGAACAATTCAAAGAAGCTCAATTTAAAAAGTAACTGAGTGCAACAATAAGTTAAACGTAAGAAATATGAAAAGTTACATAATATAATATTGAAAAGATCACGTCTATCACATAAACTTTTAGATATTTAAAATCATCAGCATTTGATTTAAAGTATCCACAATCAATTAACAAGCATTCGATAATTATGACTTTCAATATATTTTACAATCGAGTTTTTCAATTTATGTACAAAAACATTTCTGACAAGTTTTAATATCATATGGATCTGTAATAAAATTCGGAATAGACATATTCAAGTGTAGTCAATTAATGACACAGTGCGCTGAACTGGTGCCACAGTGGTCCATATTTTATGCTCTGACTCGATTGCTATCATTTGATTTTTGGTTGTTTGCATCGAGTTTCTCACGTGACTTACATCTGTATTCAGGTGAGGCTGTTATCCTCTGCAGATTTCTAAACGAGGCAGGAAGGAAATTGGTCAGCTTTGTGTAAATTCATTTCATTCGACAACAATTACGTTCAAGGTTTAAAAGCATACAAATGAAAAATAATAATGACAATTAATGTTGCCAAAGAGACTGAGACAACTCCGGAGGGTTTGGAGCCCAATGCCATTGGAGGGTTAACACACCACACAGACATTGTCAAAAGTTGATTTAATCCTTTGAGCGACCCTCGACGACCTTCAACGACCCTCAACGACTATATGGAAACCAGGCTTAACACGAATGAAACGAGAGACATTCTCAGGTCAGAGTTGACAGAGTTAGAAAACACATTTAGATAAAAAAAGTCACTGTTAACACAACTTGGCAAAACGCTACCATCAATACTGTCTACCTGTAATAACGTTGCAATCATAAATGCTATAAAATATCAAGCAACAATGAGGCATGTTGAATAGAAAAGCGGAGGAAGAGGAACTTGCAAAGACGCTTACTTGTCCAGGAAACAAATCTTGAAGTTTTCCTTGTGCTTTGCAGCAATCCTCAGCCATTCTGCACTTAGGCTGTGCTTCCACGAGTAAACCTCAACGTTCCATCCATGCTCCAGAGCAGCAATGGCGCAATCTGGAAAACTCGTAGCACCAGTGCTCTTACCTTTACAGCCATCGCCAGAAGCCAAGACGAGGGTCTGCGGCGCCAGATCTATTATTGCCTATGTTTGGGTTAGATAAAGGTCCATTACACGAATGTTACAATCATTACAATCAAAAACGTAGACTCGAATAATACAGCCAATGAACATAATTAAGTTAATGGGCCATTGGTCCGTGGATTCGACATGTGGATGAGGGTGACTAGACGTCCACGTTATGTTCCCTGCCTCTCCAAAAACAAAGACGAAGAATAAATCGAAAAATAAGCAAAAGAAAACTCGTGATTCCGATCTCCGGTACATCAAAGCATTATGATACCAACTGCTGAGACAAATCCCCTTTCACTGGTATTAGCTCGCTCCATGTGAAATACCAATGACGCACGGCTACCTCTAAGTAAAATACCCACTTCATCATGCCATAACGTCAATGCAAGAACCCTTAAACTAGAATAAAGACATTCACTCACCTTATAAATGCACAGATGAAGCTGTTCGTCAACTCTTTGCTCGTCTTTGCCTCTCCTGTCTTCCAAATCAACTGTGTACCCTAGCCGTCTAAAAGAAACAGAAAAACCACTAATACAATCTGCGGAATCTAGTCTATTATTAAATCGATCTGATAATATGTAAATTATATGTAGCACATGAATATGTAAATGCATTCTATATGAGGTAAATGTGTATGTTTTTATGTCTGGATCATATACTTGTATAACACGTAAACATACCTATATATGTCCCAGACCTGCTCGTTGGCTGGAGGCGATGAGCCACAAGCGAATCTTTTCGTCACGTTCCGGTCTTTCTCCAAAACTTGGACCAACGCTTGCAAGCGGACCTTCACATGCTTGGGCCTAAGCTTGGGGTTCACAGCACACGCAGCCTCTCGTGCACCAATGAAAATATTACTATTATCAATCATTATTATCGCATCTCGTCTCCTTGGCCGAGAAAGTCGAGGGGAGGACTGTTGTTCGATGCGAGAATTCTCGTGTTGAGGATCGTCAAAGCGAGAAACATCGTCGTCCAATCGGTTCCGAGTCAGCTCGGTATTCGTCTGCTGTCTGTTGCTTGTCGTCTCTCCTTCCGAGGCCGAGCGTTTTCGTTCATCCGGGCGTTTCTTGTTTCGTCTTTTCTCCCATGTTGATGATCGGTGTCTTGCGGAATCAACCGATTGAATGGCTTTCTGACTATCTGCACAAGATGCTGTATTTTGAATAGCTGCATCGGGCTCTTTCTCGACATCACTTTCTCCGTTGTTATGTTCTTCGGCTTTGCTGAAAACTCGGATCGGTACTCGTGGATCTGCAGATAACTCTTTTCAGAGATTCCAAGTTGCAGCTTCTCTCCTCCCATCTCCATGTTTGTCAGCATCTTCTCCATTCTCTTGTCACTTGTAGGTAATTTCATCTGCAAGGATGGCTCTAATGGAACGGAGGAATACTGCCACAGATAGTAACATATCAGCCTGCAAATAAGGATGGTTTAAAGTGCTTAAAACAAACAGATCATTTATAACAATCTGAACGGCTTTATAATGTAGCTAGAGAAACTTGTTGACAACAGTGTAGCCTTGTAGTACACACAACTTTTCAGAACAAGTTCGAACAGGCAAATCTTCAAATATTTTGGAAGTAGCGAAATACAAACAGATTGAGCAAATTATGTACAGTTTGCAAAAAATAAGTGAAAATATTTATACGAGACACTTCAACTGTGCGTTCTTGTCGCGCGCACGTTTTGACACGCTCTGGTTGTTGCCGGGACGCGTGGTATTTCGCGCGCCTAACTTGTTTTGATTTTGAATAATTATATTACACCGTGAGCAATATGGATTTAAAATCGATTGACATCTAAATGAATGGTTGCTTCTTTTAATCTCTCTTCGGAGAAACTTGTCGCGTGAAAAAACAGACACTTCTTGAGTGGCATTTCCAGACATAAACCAATATAGTGTCATTTGGTTCCTGATTGTTACAATTGGATTTCAGCAGCTCTTTCCTTCTCGTAAAGCGCATGCCTTGGCGCAGCAAAGCCCGCCCCGCCACTGGGTACGCGACAGGGCTTGATGCAGTATAGTGCAGAATTTCAAAAACAAACAAATGGTTACCTCCAAAAGTAGACAATACATATGCCAAGCGTTGCCAGCAGTGTCATAATAGCCAATGGGGGTAGCAGAACAATGAAGATTCTTCGCTTACAGAACACTGGCTTTGACAAAGATGTATTTTTCCCTTTGAAAACTGCAAGAAAATGAATGCAAAACATCTGCAATTGTTAAATGATTCCTATTATACTTCACATGTGCTACTCTTACTGACCTGACAATATGATCATATGGTTTGGATGGAAATACGTTGAATAAAAATATGGGCAGTATTAAATACATAATACCTAATCCATTCAAGACTATATTTAAAAAGAGCCAGCTGGGACACGGCCTGAGCCCAACATCTCAAACTAAGGGCCTGCAAAATCTAAACGAAAGCGATTTTGATACTTGACACAACATGAAAGGACTCCAAGTTGCCTTGAGTCCAGATCCCCATCCTGAATGTATTCATTAATGTATTTTGTTTCAAAAATTAACATCGAAAAAGACCTCAACATATAGTTAAACATGACTAGACCTGTATCAAGAGAGACGCATTTTAATCTCGAAAAACATTTCAGAGAATGCATTTTAAATCAACATTGCTTACCTTCTTGCTTAGTTCTGCAAGACCTTGTAAGAGAAAATTCTGAGCACGCTGCTGAGCTACAAGCTCTCACTCTAAACTTATACTCGTGGCCAGGCACAAGTCTTTTTGCAACATATACCAAATCATAGCCAACATACTCTGCATCATCTCCACTGAACAGCTCATACCTTACTGACTGTTTGGTTGACATCAGGACAGGAAGCCATGATACTTGGATCTCTGAGCCACTTAGGACGTTAATGTGAGGAGCAAAAGGACGATGTGGAGCTTTCTTCGCATCTGAGAATGGAAAAAATGATCATGGGGTTATCCTTTTCAATGAATTTTTACAGAGTTATTTTCAAGTCTGGTAATGAACTTAAGTTAGTAGAATTTAATATTTATAATCGCAGTATATTAACCATATGTTTTATGTGTAACTCCTCGCTTGCTACCAAGAATCAGGGCCCTTTTAACAATATCTTAAAATATACAGGTCCAAGTATGCTAGAAACTCGCTATTCCTTTGCAATCAACATCTGTACACATGCATAATTTACGTTTAACCTGTTATTCCTGAATGAGATACCTTCAATGGTCTCAAAGCATCATGTGTCACGTGAAAAAGGAGCAGGTTGAAATACACTCGTCAAAATGCTTACTACAAAATACTACCTACAACTCGCATTTTTTGTTGATTCAAGGCTGAAGTGGATAACTAACGAATTTCGTGATTTTAAAATTGAGAAAAAGTATAGCCCCAAGCCGCGCCCTCGGTTTTGGCACAAGCACATGTCTAGACATAAGAGGTACCGATTCGCGGATAAAATGTCAAGTCTGGCATTTTTAGAGAAAACAAATTACGATTCACGAATTCACCACAATACCCAAAATGTGAAGTTGATGAAAAACGAAACCGCGATATCTTAAAAATTTAAAACTCATCGCAAATGACATATTTAAATCACACGTTGGGACATACATCGACACATATTGTCACATGAGAAAGTGAGTCATGAACTTTCGTAGGCCTTATATCAACAACAAGTGAAAGTGACCAAACGTACCTGATGACGGTTCACGAATTTCATGCCTTGAAATTGGGAGTTTCTCTTCGCGGGCATTCAGAATCGTGGCACACCAAAGTAGTGTTAAAATCGCAGTCCTTCTATAAAACTTTTTCCGCGACAAGGGAGAAAACTCTTTTTCTTCCTTCATATTTATTTACTGAGATGCGGCAAAGCTCGAAACGAGACGCTTTGAGTTATGACTACCTCATCATTAATCAACTGTTTTCAGGCACAGCACAGCAACTTAACCACATCAACAACAACTTGAGGGTACGACGTTTCAAAGGTCACTTCAGATCGAATCACCTGAATGGCTTCAATCCGGTTTCCCGGTTTCCTTTTTCCGTCAACTTGTTTCCGACTTCTTCTTTTCCGGTCTTCACGAAAACGAGGCTCCTGCAGGTGGGACAATAACAGCTGGACCAATAATTTTTTAGAAATATCTTTGATGGTCGTCGAGAAAGGCCTAAATTGAAATATGATCTTGTAAAATCTAGCATAAAACATGGAAAAATACGCAAATATCCTAAATTGTAACGAAAAATGCCAAGATACGTAAATCGGGCACCTATGTTCATAAAGGTATTAGTTGTTTTATCGCTGATTCTCTTCTCAGCGCAAGTTATTTTGCTTGCAAGTAGGTGCAAATGTAACCAGAACCGTTTTGAACGCGACCAATCCGGTGGTATTGCTGAAAATGAGAAATCACTGCATCTGAGGTCTGCCGAGGAGAACGCCGTGCAGTTTACTGTGGAAGATTTCTTGAAATTGAAGGAAGAAAATGCCCAGCTGAAGAAGAAGATAGCAACGTATGAGAAGTTGAAATCGGTGGTACTCTCACAAGATTTCGATCAAACGTTGGTGAAGAAAATGTAGATGACGATGAAGAATTCGATGCTCTGCGTGGCTACACGCCGAAGAACGAGTATGATGTGATTCCCTTTGATAGTTTTGACGGCGATCGACTGTACGGAAAAGTCGGTACTTTATCTGGCAACCCTGCAGAAGGTCTCTATGGACAGAGGGGAGTTGAGCACGCGTCTGTTATTAAATTTGCTGTGAAAACTATTAATGGTGATTCTGAATCTAAAGGTGACCCTGTTACTCCGTTTCACGTTGCGGAGGCAGTGATGAGGAATGATAGAATTCACGGCACGGTTTATGATCTGTTTTCAGAAGCTCTGTCAGTGATATCTTCAAAAGAATACAAGTTTTCAGACCGTTTGGGCCCCTGCAGTCGTCTAGCAGAGTTGAAACAATTGACACAAGTAAAACCATCATCAATGTCATTGTTCCATTGTCGGGCAGACTGGATAAATTTTCGAGTTTCATGAAGAGATTTGTGGAATACGGAATAAAAATGGATAGGAGAGTGTTTTTAACTCTTGTCTATTTTGGTCTCAAAGGACGGGACGATGTCAGATCCATAATGCGAAAAGTCGAGTTGGAAGAGAACTTCAAAGATTACAAAGTCATCTTCACCTCTCAGGAGTTCAGCAGGGGTGCTGGGCTTCAAAAGGGGGCACAAATCTGGGAAGGGGGCAATGTCCTACTATTCTTTTGTGATGTTGATGTGTACTTCAAATCGGAATTCCTTGAAAGATGTCGCATGCATTCTGCCCCAGGGAGAAAGGTTTATTACCCCATTGTATTTAGCCAGTATAATCCAATGATAACGTACGGTGGAGAACAGCCTCCAAGCTTAGATCAACAAATGCGGCTGTCCAAAGACACAGGATTTTGGCGAGACTTTGGGTTTGGCATGAGTTGCCAGTACCGGGATGATTTCTTGAAAGTTGGGGGGTTTGACCTGACAATAAAGGGCTGGGGTATGGAAGACGTAAAACTCTACCGAAGTCACCTTGCCAGCAAACTGACTGTTGTCAGAGCTTACGATAGAGGGCTCTTCCACATCTATCACAAGAAGCAATGCCAACGAAGTTTGGCAGATGGACAGTTTGTATCTTGTTTGCAAAGCAAGGCAGTCTCTGAGGGATCTCACAAACAGATGGGAATGCTTGCTTTTGGGCAGCACATTGTTGGAGAAACAGATCCCAACTGGCCTGAACTGTTGAAATTCTCCATCTCAGCTGCTTCTAAGCCAGAGAGTTTGCCAGAAGAAGTTGAAAACGAATCAAAAGTTACCAAGAATGAACAGGAGCCCCGTGGTGACAATGGCAAACATAATGAATCATATCAAAATTACCTTTCAGAAACTCTCTTCAATTCGGCCACTGAGCTGAAACAAATTCTCAATTACATATCTGAAAAGAAAATAGGCAGTGACATTATTAAGGAAGTTGCTAGAATGAAGGAATTACAGATGATTTTTCTCAAAATGTCAAATAATATTTTAGCTAGACAAACATAAATATGTGAATTTATAAGGTAGGTAGGCATATTTTATCTTATAAGAAAGCTATAAATATATAAATATATATGTGTACATTGAAAAAGAACCAGCATTTTAAAAGTATTTATCAAAACTTTACAAAGTTATTAATGTTGGGATGTGAAAAACAAATTGAAAATTTAAATCACCTGTACTCTATTTGTATCTGTAACATCTTTTTGCACTAGATTGAACTCTGCAGTACAATTTAACTGTGATATGATGCATATTGCTGTACAGTGTATCAGTAGAGCTGCACGCAAAATGACAAATTATAAAAGAAATCCATTCACTTTCAAGTTTACCTAATGAAATATAATTTTTCAATCAAATACATAATATATATTCTTAAATTTAAGTGTGCAAAATTACAGCAAAATTCTCCATCTATTTTCTTTGTACAAAATATGTTCACAATTATATTAACAAGTGCGACAATTCTGAATTAATGCTACAAAAATCAATTGCTGAAAATACAATAATACAAATATCGAGAAGTTGGTGATTGAGTTTTGCTCAAAAGTATAAAAACGAGACAAGGTAAAATGAAGAAATTGTTTCAGCTAAACATCCAAATGTGAAAAATGTGTACTGTGTGCAAAGGAAATTCACTGATAAATCTATCCAAATCGTTAGTGAAAAACGAAAACAGATATATCAACTATGTTGACCTCAAGGAAAATAGAGTGTTCATGAAAGTGAAATATCTGCAAGCCTGTTGCATGAATCACGGGAAAACATTTGCAAATAATTTGAAGCTCACAGAGACATTGGTTTACTCCTCTCCTTAACATTTTGCAGAAGCACTCCCTGAACCGCATCTGGCATCCCATTAACACTCACAATCGCTAACAGAAGTTCTTCCATGCCATTTCTGTGTGAGAAGAGACAAAAACTAGTTGTCACATAAATATATGCATGATAAAGCAAGTTTGGCCACCCTTGCTGCTCCTGGAACTAAGCTACAAGTTATACATAATGCTGCGAGCTAACACACTGCTCCATGAATTGGAAAATTGAAAGAGAGCTTGACTAACCAACCAGTTGATAAGTTGCTCATTAACCTTTTAGATGAAAGCTATGCCTTAGAACATGGAGCTGAGAAAATTAATTTTGGATGCCACACTTATTATTTTTTACTCTTTGCCCAAGGAGATTGACAATAACTTCGAACTTTAATGCTTCTCCCATTACCAATCGACAAGCAAAGAAGTGAAAAAATCTTCCTACATAACTAAACATAAATCAGTTCACCTTCTGAGACAGGTCAGTGTTTCCTCTTTTGCATGGCAGAGCAAGTGAAATACTGATCTGATAGCATGAGTCCTAACTTCTTGAATGTCAGACTAAAATACAACAGAAATTCCATCATAAAGATTTAATAGTTAATTTCTGCCTATCCTTACTCTTTGAACCACTCGAATACCCCCATTGAGTATCTGTATGAAATTACAAGCCCTTCCTTTGTAAAAACCAAGCTTCAGCTTACCTTGAGATGAACAGACAAAATCGTTGAAAGATAATTAATCTACAAATAAAGCAACATGTTATTACTAATAGCAGGTTGAACATTCTGAGTAACTGTAGCATGATCATCCTGGTCATATTAGATGTTAAAATCATTCCAACAACAAAACATCAAACTTACAAGTATTATGCATTAATTTGGTATTTTGCAAAGTTACCAATTGCTCTGGACACTTGGATCTAAAAATAAACAAATGGCAAACATTTCAAAAGAATTGATGAATCTTCTACTGTGCAAATGTACACGATGGTATAGCAGAGTATTTTAAAATGGATATACAAGCAAAGAAGACAATGCTCACTTGAATATCTTTGTACTGTGGATGTGTATTGAGCAGGGTGCAAACAGCTTCTAAACAATCTCGCAATGAAGACTGATCCTGTTCACAAGTTGCCAAATTGCCAATCAGGCAAGCAGCATTCACCAAAACCTGAATGGGAATACAAATTAACAGCTAATAACAAGCAGCTATTGCAAATGTAACACAGTAAGAGACCTGCTAGTATTGCAAGTATGATAGTTGAAAATTTAGCAGCTTTGTGACTTTGTTATGCTTTCAATATTTAAAAGTAAAAGTGCAACTCAGTGTTGTTGATGGTGTTAATAAAGTAATACCTGATGATTTTTTGGCTGTCTTCGAATGACCTCGACAAAGCATTTATTGCTGACATAATATTCCTGTAAGTAGAACAACCTATTAATCAAGGAATGCCTTCAACATGAATCTCAAAACACAAAGAATAGCAAAAGCATTACAAAGCCAATCAAACTAGAAAGCATAGATAATTTAATTGTATGTGGTGTATTAAGTTGCTGTGTGATGAACTGACGATATAGTACCTGGACAATGCGATGCCGTTGCCACTCTGTTCCCAAGGAAAGAGATGCTAAAATCTTTAATGCAATCTCTTGCATCTATATAAAAAATAAACAAAATTGAATCAGAAAAACAAAAAAATAAATAAATAAGTAAATAAAAAGAGGATCCTGCTTACTTTTTCATCTTTTGCTAATGTCAAGTTCATGATTTTCTGCAAAGTTCCCTTTCCATCCTAAAAGATTTCACACAAATAATAACAACTTGAATTTTTCAGTAGATATTATTGTTTCTACTGAAACGTTACAAACCACAGTCATTGCTATCCATGTAGATAATTCTTCAATCAGAAGATCAGAAGAGACAACTCACAATTCAGCAGCATGGTTTTATTATCTTACCTCAACTAAGGCAGCAAGGTTCGCTTGATGTTCAACAATTAAGCTCAGTGTCATCACAGCTAACAAGGCAATATGCTCTTTCATGCCGCAAAGAGACAGCACTGGTTGCAGTGCACCATCAGAAACAGCTAGAATAAACACAATGCACATGTAAAGCACACAGTATCTTGTTGGAATTAAGTTCCATTGGTGTCAAGTGTTAATAGAAATGTTTTGATTTTGTGTCTCCTTGTGCATAGATGCCATCAAAGCATTAAAAGGAGAGTTAGAATAAAGAAAATAAGTGTATCTAGATAGCGGTATCTGATAACCATTTGGTAGTAATGGCATCTACATAGTAGTATCTATTAACCATCCATCATTAAATACCTGTAAATCTGCACAAAAGGCAATTGTCATAGTTTAAGAGTCTTGAAGTAGAAACAAATTAATCTGTATTCACAGTGATACTCGGGACACTCTAAACACCATTGAACATTAATAAAGAGTAATTAGAATGACAAGCTATGCTTAATACTTGAATTTTCACATACCTTGGGCCTTGAATTCTGTTGATTTACAGAAGAGCATCAGTGCGCTAACTCCGTCAATCAGGGTTTGCTCTTGACTTGCATCCGCAGAAGTCAACAAACTGGAAAACAAACCACAAAATTTCACTGAGACACATTAAAGTTAAAGCATTAAAAAAACTACTGACCTCTCAGCATAACTGAATAAACCGTCTCTCAGTTTGATGTACATAAGGCAGAGCATATAGTTAATAAGTCAATACCTACAAATGGCTTTGATCGCACCACACTTCACGAGAACCTCATGTAAAACTGTATGAGTAGCAAGAGTGTGTATGGCATTGGCAACTGATGCCTGAATGTGAAATAATAATACAACAAACATTAGATCTCTTGCTTCCACATGATGTCAATATCTAGAGGTTCAAGCAATATTAAGAATGTTATAATTTGGCATATACATTACTTTGATGGGATCGTTGATACTTTGGCTCATGTAGATTAATGTCTGTACACCTCCAAGTTCTATTATCTAGAAAAGGAAATAGAACAAAGGTTGAAGATAAAAAATATTGAACATAAAATGACACAATTAACATTTATGCGAGAATACAAAACTTACTGCTATATGGTTGCAACTGAAGATGAAAATTATATAGTAATTGTTCTTTCAAGTACCTTCACCAAACCTTCAGTTTCTTTTGTCATTTCTGCTAATGCTGTGCAGCTTCCTGCTTTTTTGCCTCAAAAGTAATAACATTATCATTATCATAGAAATTATCATAATGAAATGTTTCTCAACTATACCATTCAGAAGTTAGAGATTAGAATAAATATAGCACCATATCAGCTTACAAATTGAGTTGATCTTGCTTTTGAAATAATTTCACAAACTGGTGCACAATAGTCACAACTCGTTGTGGCTCATCGTACCCAATATGGGTAAGAGATACCTACAGTGCAAATTGAGAGTGTATTTACAAGAAATTCCTGTTCTTTATGATCACTTTCTTCAATCCACCTTTTTATAAATAAAAACTTAAATTCACATGATGATGATAACAATTCATGAAATCTTTTTCAATTTGAACTAAAAAGGCAAGAATGCATCATACTCTACCTTTTGTTCACAGCATTTGCTGCAAAAAACCTTGCCACATTGTCTACAGTGATGCCTCCTTCTGATATGATTGAATTTGTGGTTGCATAGTGGACACACGTGGACTTCATCGTCCTTCATCCACCTAATGAAAACACAACATGATTGTCATAAAACAAGCATTTCATCTAATGATCATCAGATCATTAAATGAAATCAGACACAAGATAAGGAGAAAATGTCGTTCATATCAAATAACGTGACAGAGAAAACAAGTAACAAAACAGCAGGAAGTAATATTTATTTTCGACACTTGTGTCGTTGTGTTGTGTGAGAGAGAGTGACTTAGGATAGCTACAAACCTTCGCTTTGCTAATGTGAATTGCTTTTGTGAGAAGACGTTTTCTGGACCTTCTGTGGATGCAGGATAAACCTCTCGATTTCCAAGTCTGCAAGCCATTATTTTACTTGTGAAATATACTCACACGCCACACATATAATGCAAAGCAAATGACAAATTTAGGCCAACATCATCAAATCAAGGTAAATGAACATGCATCAAACCCTGCCCTTGGATCTTGAACACCGTGTTTCCTCTAATAAGGGCCCGGGCGTTTATTAAATATTTTGCAAAATTAGAAAAATGTTTGGCAAAATTATTTGAACCAAACAGTGAAAATTTAAGAATTAGCTCACACTTTTTGAATTTGGGGTGGGCGCTTATTGGAGGAGGGCGGTTAAAAGAGGGTTAATAGGGTAATTAAAGGAAATAGGGTATCCAAATGCGTTTTCGTTGAGCGTGTATTGACAGAAAACAACAGGAAGCTCTTCCCAGTGAAAATCAAGCAAGCATGGTATTGGCATCATTTAATTGGTTTGCTTTCATAAATTCTTTACAAAAAACATGGAAAGATGTTAATGCTGGAATAGCTACAATAAAATTCAATAACATATACATATACGCCGGACCAAATTGTCTCTAGCAAAAGTCTTTAATCGTCTGTTTATGCACCTTTGAGTTTAGCATCTGGTATCATATCATCAATCGCTTCTCCTTTCTCCAACTTCTTCTCCATCTCGACAAGAAGCTTGACACCATCGACCAGCATCTGGACGAGCTTGACTTCAGAGAATCCAGACGATCAGAGTTGGAGAGGTCAAAAACCCCACCCTCGGCAGCAGTGTCGACACCACCAGTTCCACGCTTCTGCAAACGCAGCCTTTCCAATATATCATCGAACTGCGCATGCTTGCTCAGGTTCAACAGCTTGGCGTGTACTCCAGCTCTTAGTCCCGTGCCAAGATTTGACGGACAAGTCAAAACGTAGCCGAGATGCTCATTCCACATGAACTCTTTGCCTGCGTTCTTGATCAAGGTTTCAACTTTGTTCAGGCCGTCGCAGAAACGCTTGAATACGGTCTTCATTTTGCCGCCCTTTTCCATCGATATGATGCGACCATGATCCTCTTCGTTCACCCAGACCAGAAAATTCTTCGCTTCGTTGTGCCATATTCCACGAGCGTCCGGCCAATCCCTTGCCATTCCAGCGCAGGTGAGCAGAGGAGAGACCGGTTTGTCGAACAAGAAATGGTCGCTGATCAATTGTTCTTGTTCCTCTTCGGTCATCTTCTTCAACGGGTAGTACTTTCCCTTGAATTCGCCATCCAACTGGCTCAAGCATCGGTGAGTATCTTCTCCACGGCGCGGCGTTCCGCTCTGTTGCAGTGGGGAGGCAAGCAGTAGCCACGTATGCTTCGTCCGGTCCGGACACGGCACGAGAACACGTAGTCCGGATCTAAATCGTCGCCACCGACCAAATGGCTCGGATCCAAATCGGTTTCGTGCTTGGCAGTCTTCGGGTATCCACCGTGTCTCATGTCGATGACCGGGTCGAAAAACTCAGAAAATACTTCGTAGGTCTCCTCGTCGCCAGCCACGCAGCCGACGGTGAAGATGAATGGATGTCCAGGGTTGTCTACGCCTGTTTGGATGGCATTATCAAATGTGAATCCATTTGGAGTGGCCTTGCTTCGCAGTCTCTCGTACATATCCTTTGTCAACACCTTGGCCATCCAGTTATTGTGTTTTGACAGTTCTGGGAAGTCATCCTCAGCGGCAAAACGAGAATAAGCGCTTTGTATTTGATCTGCCATTTTGTGTGGTGGACGTTAAGAAACTTGCAGAAAAAGTAAACAGACTTCTGCCGAAGCGCAAACAAATTGCAGGCAAACGGATTTTCGTTCGAAATTCGAAAACACGACATTCTCCATCGAAATTCGAATGCTTTTTTATCGAAATTCGAATTGTTTTTTTCCGCACGGACAGAATAGTGAAGCAAAAATAGACCACGAAGTGCTATTGAAATTATAATTAATATGAACCCAAGATTTCAAATTTTATAAATTAAAATTTTTATTTGAGAAATACTATCAATTGAAAATTTAGAACGAAGAGAAACTAAGATTTGTGGCTTTAGCTAAAATTCGAGAGATTTGTCCACCCTGACACTACTTTAGCCATGAATGACACCTAAATTCAAGCGAAGCTACTGTATACAATGTTTGAAAGGGCGCTGCAATGGGGGTATGGGGTAAGTGGTCAGCATAAAATAAGAAATCAACTCGGCAACTATGCACCATACACCCCTGCAAAACATTTCTCTAGCGCCACCCCTGAAAATTTATATCTCAATTTATTCAATGAATTCTATAATTGATCAATTTCATTTCAATATCAAAATAATTAGACTCTGATAATAGCATAGATTCAACGAAATGGCAACAACTTACATTATTGCAAATTGCAGCAGCTTTTTAAAAGCGAATACAGTGTGATCAAATTTGGTATAAATTTGAAAAATTTAGCATTTAAAACAAAAAATCTTGTATAATTCTCTGGCTCACGAATGTAATGTAGCTACTACAAGAAATTTCTCTTCAACAAGAAGCGTGAAACATTTAGAAAAAAGTCGCGAAAATGTCCAGCAAAAGACGCGTCACAATATAATTTTATATTAATTAACAAAGACACAACAACAACTCTACGTAAGCATGTAAAAATCGCAAATTTTCTGACCTTTTCAGCTAGTGCGTGGTACAGGTATAAAGTAGTTCGGAAGCACAACATACCAACGGTAACGTCAGCTACTTCAAGCTTTGCTGGAGAGAAATGTCTTTCGTTTCATAGGGGGCACGAGATGCAAGGGTAATTCGCCTGGGATGTCGTCATCATCTTTCACCTTGACGTCAATCAAATACATGGCCAATGCGAATTCGTCCTCGTCGAGGTGGCCATCTTTGTCTACGTCAGCTAGTGCCCAGATCCTTGCTAGCACATTCTTTGGTAACCGTGATTTCACCATCTCTCTCTTTGCACTGGCTCCGGAAACCTTGCCATCGACTGGGTCTAGTGTCTCAAATATCGCATCATATCTGAACAAATAACAATAATTAAAAAAATTAGCAGATTACACGACCCTTTGCAATCAGATTAGAAATAAGCCTATTCCACGAAAAGACTGCGCTTTGTTAAGGCAATAACTTCAATAGTGCCCTGTGCCAAGGGATATGGAAGGCTTTGGAACTTGAGGGCACAGCTTTCAAGAGGCTCTTTTCATGAACCACTGCTATCAGCAGTGGCGTAGATAGAGGGGGGTCAGGGAGGGCGAAAAACCTCCCTGTAGAGCTAAACTACAGCTTTGTTGGAAAATTGCTACATTCAGTTCTAGCTAATTTCCTTAATTTACATTCATAGTCTTAAAGAAACAAAAATGCTTATTAAATTTGCGCTACAAAAATTCCCCTTCATGAACCTAAAAAGAGCAGTTCCTTACATGAAAAGAGAATTTTAGCCACCGCTTTAACAAAATGAGAAACTAAACATACTTGTGTTTATCCTTGTTGACAACCCAACCAGCATCTCCTGCTCCAAGCTGATATCCTTCGGTTGCTCCCGCTGCAAAAGGATTAAAAGTACCCTCTTGTCCACTTGTGAATACTCCACCCTTGACACGATGCACCTCTGCCATTTCATCCGTTTCTGATGGTATCTTGGTCATCAGATGGGCAATATCTTGCGACAACATGTGGTCAATGTCCTGGATTAGTTTCGGCTTCATGGCATGGAACTTGGTGAAGTCGTGGTTTTGCAGGTTCTCTCTGAATCTCGCAATATTAGGAAAATCACCAGGTGATATGTCATGATCAGTTTGGACTTTTCGGTAAACTTCATGCAGGTTCTTTATGAGCTCCTGCTTCTTCTTATCTTTACCAAAAACAGCTGGCATTTCATTTCTCAAATGTGCAATAATAAACGCATGGACCTTTGGAAGGCAAAATAAATTATAATGTACAGGCGAAACTGAATTTTTCTAAAGAAATCAACATGCAGACCTTATTTCCAATATCAAAAGACTGGATAACTGAATGTAGTTGCTCTCGAGATACACATGGAATAACACATGAATAATAGATGCATAAACTTTTTTCAATTATCTGCAAATGTGATTTTCATAGAGGACGATCTCTTAGTACTGATCTCAGTTAATAATTAATACTCTTTTTGAATAATTTACTTCTTTATTTCAGAATGAAAGGTCTCAAATGAACACAAGGGAATGTGCAAAGAATTCTTTTCTATGAAAGATCCTCATTTTGAAAACACCTCTTTCTTTGCACAGTATTATAATGTAGAACAGTGCATTTGCACAGCAGAGAAGAAAAATAGAGCGATAGAAGGAAAATGGACTAAAACAAACAAATAGATTCTTGCGTCAGCTTCTGCAATAAAAAGATGTTGGGACACTTGGAAGAAAAATTGGAGAAATCATTAAGAAAGGCATGCTACCTTGGCAAGTCTTGCTCTTCTTATCAAATCATTCAATTTTCTCAGAGCTGCATTTCTTGGCAATCCTTGAAGGTCATTGAAAAGGTCATTCTCTTCAACTTCAAAGAGCTTTCTGTTGCTATCAATGGTCAATGGCTGGTCCCAAAATGTGCCAATATAAACACGGGTCACCTCAGGGGTCTTGATGACCTTACCCAAAGACCACATGAGAGCACCGTAGACTCTCATCAACTGCTGTGTTGTTATCATGTCAGACTTGTTCAATACAATTCTGATCTTATCATCAAAACCGTGCAATGCTTGGATGCTCCTTTGGAATTCGTCTGAAATATCGAGTTTGTGGGCGTCGAAAAGCAAGATTATCCTGTCCACCCTCTCTGCAAACCATTCCAGTACGCCGGTGAAGTCATAGCCACGACTTATCGATTGCTTTTCTCCGGAAAGGATGCCCGGCGTGTCAACAAGGGTGATGCTCTCGAGAACGGAGTTTGGCAACTCGGAGCAAGAGAAACGGTTGAGAAATGCATTTCCGAACGAGCTCAGTGTTCTGAACTGTTTCTTCGTGTCAACAACGAGTGCATTTCCAGGGATGATTCTCTCATGTGGGCCATTCATTACGATCGAAAAACTATCTGTAGTCGGCTCGGGACCCACTCTCATTCCCGGAAATTCCTGCTCCAGTAAATACTTGATGAAAGTCGTCTTTCCAGTCGAATATTGACCAACGAGTAACACCATCGGCTTCGAGTGGAAGTCAGAGTCTTCCAGGGCAGGTGAGTGGAACTCATGAAAGCGATAGTGCTCTTCCAATGGGAAGAGTTTCGTCCTGTACAGACGTTTTAGGCCATCCACGACCGAGTCGAAAACTTCGGGTTCATTCTTCCTCTTGTTATCTGAAGAAAGCCACTTCAACATTTTGAATTTTCCTTATCAAATAGGCCTTGTAAATTGCTGTTTTCACGCCAATTTCCTTCGACAAAAGCCTTTTGTAAGTCCAAAACATGCAGCTTCTTGCCCTGAACTCGTGTGCTGTGCTGGCGAAGCGAAATCGGGAAGAGAAAAGGCCAGACCGAGGCACATTAAATATGACTCATGGAATGGGCGTGGCAGGTCAGCATCGTCCTGGTGACTCAAATGAATTCATTGTCTTCACAAACAATAAACTATTATCACAAATATATTTCAAATTATATATTCTTAATATGTATTATCTCTTAGTTATTATAACATTGCGGTACATTGTTTTTGATACGGATTCTTTGAACTTACATGCTATTGGGGTTCCAATAAAAAGCCTGAAAGAACATACTAAATTAACTTTAGATTTAATCTATAAAGAAGTTGGTGAATTACAAGCTTATAGTTGGCAAGCTGCGCTTTGGTCTTGGTAGGGGTTGTGGAAATCTGTTACGGGGAGATGGCAATGTTTTTGATGCTTTTTCATCATACACAATGTAAGCATTACCAACATTGGCATTTGCATACAAACTGTCTTGTGTTGATTCATCTTGTGTCGCCCTTATGACATCATACTCTGCTTTTGCCGCCGCCGTTGCTAGTTCTGCCACTTGCTGCTGACCACTGGCCGCATCTATTTCTTCGCTTTCGTTCGACATATCAAACAATTTCGCTGCCTTGATGTACGCTTGGCTTGTCTTTGCAGACAGCTTCTTGTGATACGGGATTGTGAGTGCCTTTTGCCAACGATCCAGCTCTTCTCCTCCGCATCCGTTGGCCTCGCAGCGAAACTTGTAAACAGGTCTGCGTCCAGATGTGGCCGTCGGCGTCAACACAAAGCCCTCTTTTCCCACCGTGTTGTCAATAGCAAAGTCGTAACCTACCAGAACGATAATCGCTTTCGATTTCGTATCATGCTCTGACTTATACAAGAATAGCGTGCTGCTCTTGATTATACCAAAAACTCGCTCCCATCTGTGTATGAACATCCACTGCTTTCGCATCTGCAGGTAACCCGAGTACACCGATTTGCTTTTGATCATTATGGAACTTGAGTTTTCAACTTCACGAGTTTGTGTATCAGCTTTTGGCTGGGTGTTTGCGCCAGCGCAGCCGCAGTCGCGATGTCCCTCGCAGCCGCAAGAACATTTTCAGATGTTGTCTCTGTGGAGGACAACGAACTCACTTTGTTATTATCAGATTTCGCACTTATTCTTGTATCAGTGGCATGTTTTACACTGTCGTAAACATTTTCCGTCCTCGATTTTCCCTTGGCCATGCGTTTTCCAAACAAACGGGGCCATGCATTTTCCGAGATGCCTAACTTCAGTGAGGCTTGCTTATCGCCATTGAAGTTGGAACAATTTTCGTAGATTTGTTCTCCATCATTGTCAGATTTCAAGTCCTTACTTTCTTTTTCACTGGTGGCTTCTTCTGAGTTGTTTACTCCTACGTTCTCACTTTTTAATGTAACATGCATATCGACGTAGTGATCTAAATCGTCTTTTGAAACGTAACCGTCGTCTCTACCCGATGCATTCTCGCTTGCCGAATAGACAAATCGCGATAAAACATCGTCGATTTTTAACAGCGAAAGTTTTCGTTCTTCTTCGGCATTCGGAGACAAGCTCTCATTCAACAGGCAAATTGACAAAAATTTTTTAACAAACAATAAATTTTCTTGCACAATTTGTTCATCCATCATCATCAAACTTTTGTATTTACTAAAGATGGTGCATAGCTGAAACGAGAAACTGTGGGCTGATGCTATTACTAATGTAGCAATTAAAATAATCATTAGTGATTCATGACGTTGTTCAAATGGTGAAAGGACACTGACAACGAAAGCAATTAGTCAAGCAAAAAGAATCTGTGGAATGATATAAAACAAGTAATTAAGTTCCCATAAGGTGAAAAATAACCGTTTCTAATAGGAAAAAGTCAGATTGAAATTTAGCATTGGTAATAAAATATCACATTCAATAAAAGGAGACTTGTCACTGACTATGAGGACATTTCGGAACACCGGACATTCACAAATATTTCCCATTGTTAGTCGACAGCAGAAATAATTTCGACCCGTAGTTTTATAAAATAAAGAAAAACTTTTCTCTAATTACCCGACTTTTGATTGAGCCAGTGGAGCTAAAGAATGGACCCCACAGAGGTGAAAGCATGTTGTATGTGGGTGTTCAAAGCTGGACTAAATATATCAGCTTATTCTTGATGATTAATTATCGTCACATTAGAACGACAACGAAGAAGATGTTAATATATGATATAAGCTAAATATGGTATGGTATGGTATGTGGTACAGTTTATTAGTACTTTGAGTTGGCGGTTTCTCAGCAAATTGATTCGAATAATCACGGTTAACAAATCAGATGGAATTAAACAAACAGAAGTTTTGTTACATCCAATATAATACGTTTGGAACGAATTGTCTAAATAAATACATAATCACTTCGCTTTGATCTAAAAGTAAAATAACAATAGGGTTTGCTTCATGGCAAATAAACGTAAATTAAACAAAGAAAGTCTATTTTAAATTTGTGAAAATTTAATAATGTTTTTGTACTTAACATCAAATGTCCTACATGAAGTTATAAGTGAAATGGTTGATCAATTGATGATGATATCTACAAGTTGCAGTTCTGGCATGCGCATTTTGATGCATACGAGATGTACTTTATCCGGAACGAACCGTCCGGGCACGTCAAGAGGACCGGTCTCCGGTAAGTCTCTGTCTTTTTGCAGCAACGGCAAATTGGCCGATAATATGGGAACTCTATTTGGAACTGGCTGGCTGAACGACAAGTTCCTCTGCAAAACTGGACTCGCACACCTAAAAACATCAATAACAAGACACTTTTGTTACAACAATGTACTTTCGTAGCAACATACGCATATTCAAACACAGAATAAACACACGATATTGCAACAGAAAAGAAATTGTAAGCTGAATAAAGCAACGGGTGAGTGTTGCATTTGAGATGAATTCAGACCATCTGTATTCATAAACAAGTCTGATAGGCAAGAGGCTAGATAGCTGGAATCCAAGTTCAAAGAAAAAACGAGCAACTTCCAATCTTGAAGCAGAAATTATACAACCAAAATCCGTCTCCAAAAGTGACTAGGCTAATTATATTCCAAATTCCAAGGCCAAGAGATAAACTAATTGAAAGACTAACAGTTAATGAAGATTAGCAAACGTAGCTTACCCTCTTTTCTGCATCCGCTGTTATTAATGATTGTAACAGGTACTGTCTCAGGTATGCAAGTGACTCCCATTAGAGCCCACGGGTCCTGACTAGCTGTATGCTCCATTGCGCACATCATTACCATTGCTAGCGTAATTAGAGACACCGTTCTCGTCATATTGACTAGCTTGTTTCTTGCTCCTGAGAAATAAACACAAAGAAATGGATCAAAATTTCTATCAAAGCAGCCAAAATTCCAACAAAAAAGACGACTGCCTTGGCTCAACAGTCAAGCTCATTTAACTGTCAGTCCACTTTAACTGTCAGTGACTGATTCGAAGATTGTCAATGCTACCGTTGAGTCTGCCAGGAGCACCGCGTAAAACCTAGCATGCCCGCGAGAGATAAGCAGACTGGAAAGCCGAAGGAAAACATCCAACATCTACGAGAAGATCAAACACAGCAAGATCGGAGTTGCAATACGAATCTCTGTTAGGGGTACAAGTCTGAGAACTGTTTTCACAGTAGAGAGTTCTCTAACGCGGGAAATTAAATTTGTAACTAAGACAGCCAACCAACTGTCATGAACAACTAAGGAATTATAAATTTATTGTCTTTCTCTCACTCTGCTGCCCCAACGTCACTACGCTACTACTGTAGCTACTGGTACCAATATCACTACTACAAGTTGAGTATTATAAATATACCTCACTTCTATAACTTACCCGAAACCTTAAGATAAAAAGCTCTCAAGTCTGAACACTTCAAAAGTGGATATCTAATTCCACACCCGCGATCTGATTCTCAATTATATGTAGCTCTGCTCGCCGCTGATCAAAGAAGATTTAAAGACACTTGAACTCAAGGCTTGTCTTATAAAGATAAAAGTGCCGACCACGTGACTACAGGTATTGTATGAAGCGGGGCGCTAGCTCTGTGCTGCCTCCCAACAACTGATTTACACCTGAATACCAGTAAGATACAAGTAAACCAACTGAATAGAAAGCAGTAATTTTCCCACACAAAGTTGGGGGCATTGAACGTGAGAAAATTTCCACATCACAATCCAGTCTATTGTACGCAGTCTTCACTGCATTTACCATACCACTCCACAGGTGGAAGGGCGGTTAAGCATTAGTGTGCGAATTAGTTCCTTATAATTTTCAGCATTAATAATTAAAGGAAAAATTAACATCGCCAGTACTTTTCAATATGTAAAGTTCGTGAAAGTCAATTTAAATTTTGAGATATCCCAATGGGTGAAATGTGATCAAAACATTCGGCGAAAAAATTCAAAATTTCATCCATTAATAATCGGGAAAGCTATATATGTTGTAGGCTAGATGAATTTCAAGAACTTAAAGGAAAATATTTCTCAAAGCCCTATATAATTGCAAACACAATGCCGTGGTAAAATGGTCAAGTGCTTGTACAAGACTAGCAAGACATAAGCACAACTGATGGCATGACCAACTTGACAAACTAACTTTAAAAACAGCCTCATGGAAATTACATTTTGATTTTTTAAAAATAAAAGTTTCAATGCCCCATCATTACCCGCGTATGCACATACGTCTGCCTCATTTGCAAATGGTTTATTTGAAGCTCGTGCACTTATGCCCGCGTATGGACTTCAGTTTGCGACAAAAATGCAGTTATTGTTGCTGTTAGGGGTAAAGAACTTTGTATGATCTTTTCAAGAAACATTTCGTTAAAAAAGTTTACCAAAATCTACTAAGCGAAAGAGACAAAAGAAATGTATTGTCTATAAACTACACGTTTGTCAAATGTCGACACACATCTACAACATCTGCAGTATATAATGTAGACAGAAATAGTAAGAAAAAAGTATAATAACCATTTCAATTGCGCTTAGAGTTAGCAAAGCACGGTCATCAAGCATTTAAGCAACACATTGTATGTAGTATATGGTAGTCTTAAAAGGTGTTTCAAAACTATGAATGGACATTGGAAAAATATCACACTGTGCGTAAAGGACGCTGATATCTATAAATAGACATGAAAGAAATTGAATGTACAAAGGTATAAACCGATAAACCAACTCACCACGAAATCGTACCAAGCACTCTTCGTATAAAGTACAAAGTATAAAGTATATCTATGTATTTGCCGTTGTTATTCCTCGACTTGACTTGCGAAAACCCGCGTTTTTTATGTCTGTCTGTGTCTGTCTGTCTAGTTGAACTTGTGTGGCTGCAGTGCTTCTGAACGGGTGAACTTTATTATAGCCAGCAGAGCGCATTCGGTTTGAGTGTCGGTCTGGTTTACACGCGGAAATGGTGAGGAGCCGGCTATACGTAGCAATCAACCGATTTCCCAGGCCCCTAATTCAACTGCGGTTAACTTGTTAATTATTCAACGCATTATAAGGACTTATTTGAAATCGTCGGCACAACAACGACTGCTTGTGGATGCATCTTCATTCAGGAGCGACGAATGAATGACCTTCTATTTACTACGCATGTCAACTAATGACCTTATGTAAGCAGGGCTTGTCTACGTTCCATAACGTTGCTGCAGCTACTAAGCGATTCGCGATCACTAAAGCTGGCTGCGTAATAAAAAGCAAGATAGCTTCAAGTGTCTTGGGTGTTATTAATCAGCTGCAAATAAGCATTTGCTTGTATGTCTTCAGTTGTTTTGTCTGCTGTTCTTGCGAAGACACTTTTCACAAGCATTCACTGACAATGAATGAACTCAGTGGAATCAAATTTATTTGTCTTCTCGATTCAAAATGTTCTCAATCATAGTTAATTCAAGTAATTTCAAAAGTCAAAAAGTTAAGCGAAATCTCAATGCAATGCAAAGTGCAATACCCAAAGCCTGATTGAAGGCAAAAACCAGTTGTATGAAAATGACATATAGTTTTTCAATCTTTGATGTACCTCTGTGTGCAACACCTTAATTATCAAGTCAGTAACAGAACTTATTAACGAGGGCTATTACAGAACTGTTGAAGCATTTATAAGCTTGCTAAGTTTCCAAAACAAAGCGGCCAAAAGCTGTCGACATATTTTAAAAGCTAGCATAAAATGTTAATTGGAGCTGCATTATTCTTGGCTCTGCTTCTTTGGTTTGACTTTAGAGGCATTGCTTTTCTTATCATACAGACTTAAGCTGGGGACATTAGTGTCATGCATTTAAGCTTAGAATAAAGATAAGCAACAATATGGAGCAGGTCTTGACTGTGCGAAGATCATAGATCTCTTCCTAGCACATGTTGTACATATAACACCAGGTAGAATATTATGCCAGACAGAGTAGTGGCTCTAAAGAGTAAAAACATAGTGGAATGATCATGTGCATGGAAAGCAAGCCCTTGGCCTGTGCTTTTTCCACGAGGAGCACGGTGGAGCGTGAAACTTACGGGACAGCATTTTCCCACACGTTAAAGTAAATACAAACAATTCCACATAGCTGCTGCCATGAGCGAGGCGAAAAACTCTCACGAGAAAAAATCGGACCGCCGAAGAAAACGATACAATTTTGCATAATTTATCTGCGAAAGTCAGTGGCTGTGAAACGTACCTGTTTAAACATTAATCGATTCATTCAAATACACGATTCATTATTGGTCAGGAAAACAAGAGGGGACTTGGTCGTCTTTCACAGAAGCCTGGGAAAAATTTCAACAGACCCCGACAACCCGCCTCGTTGAGACGGCGTGTGTGCGCTACCAACTGCCTATATAAAGGTGACAAGTGGAGATGCATGCTCAGTAGAGACGATTTGCTTGCAAGAGAAGGCTGCATTCTGCGTAATAAAAGCAATCAAGTGGAAACTATCTTGAAAGATAATTTGCAAAGTACAGACATCATACACAGAAGTGTGCATCTTTGAAGGTAGATTTTTATCCAGATTTTTATTAAATTTCTTGCCTTTTTATTCATGTTTATCGGGCAATGGCACAGCTAAGTATCTGGGGATATCAAAAATGCCAGATGTGCCAACGCAAGAGACCTGCACCCTGATAAACCCTTCGCTAAGAATCTCATACTGTCCACTGTACTTACAATCGTTGCATCAATGAGCCATTTCTAACAAAATTGACCCTTTTACTAGTTTTCTATGCGCGAAACATTTGCAACGCACTCAAATACCCGAGACGGGTCACGAGGTAGCATTGAATTCAAAGCGAGGTCATTGAGAGTTTCCGACTATGCCGCAAAATTCGAATGAATTACTGTAGACTTTCGTAGGACAATGGTCGCGCAGAGACCGAAATAGCAGCAAACAAATCAATTATTTAAGCCAGTGTACCACGAACCACACTGTTGAATAATTCATATATGGATGCGTTTTTCACGCTGATTAACTCTATTCTGTGTCATTTGTTCCGCCAATAAACCACAAGGCTTCATCTCCGCAGTTGAAGCAAAGCAAGGAAAAAAGCCTGCCAAAAACCCGCAGGACCCAAAAATCAGATCTTACGAGTACGACACACTCTTAAGCTTGGATTATCCAAAGAATAACATACACAGCAGTGCAAACGGCTGCAAAAGAACGTAGGATTATGTCTCAGAAAATTCCACACAGTAGTCCTTTTGATTCTCTGCTGTAATCCACAAAAAATCAGGGGTCTAATCTATGATGTAGATCTCCAGTGAGGTCTCAATCAAGTTGAAAGAGAAAGCCAAAAACATAAAGTGCCGGATGCTGGATAACGCCTCCGCTACAAGTCAAGCAAACTCATGTTTTACTTGACTTGATAAATTTTTACTCTACACCGAGTCTTGCATAAACATTAACATCACTCCATCTGCAAGGAATTTTTGTCAAACTACGTTTGAAATGAATGGAAGAAAGTCACATTGAATAAATCGGTGACTCCGCCAATGAATGAGAGATTTTGCCTGATGATTCTACCTGCACTATAATTGCATGCCTTCATTAAATTCAATTGATTAAAATTACAAAATGAGTATTCTAAAAAGTATGGTGTGAGGCTATTCAACTGATTATGATATGACCTTAAGCCTGATTTCCTCGCTTTAACAAGATATGCGTAAGTTAATAGAAGATATATGCTAGCAAGAGCATCACGTGTTTAGTAGAAAGTGTACAATGCAGAGAACAAAGCTGGTAAAGCTAGGAGTTAGTGGTTTTCAAAAAATGACAGCTATTCAAGGAAGTGGTCCTGTGGTCCATACAGAAAAGGGTATGACAAAGAGACGCGATTTGAAAGGGCAGGCGAATTGAAATGGAGAAACGGTTAAAAGAAACCAATTTATCGGTCAAAAGATTCTTAAAAGGCAACACACCTGCTTAAGAAAGCGTTAAAACTTATAAAACATTCCTATAACCCACGATTGATAATCAAGTACGACTGATATTATAATGCATTCAACTGAAAGTCGATTTATGCTGGAGGACTCATCTTAACTATAGCTGCACACATACACACACCACGATTGCTCCGTAGGCTTCATAGACTCAAAAAACAGGTACAGGTAGAAATGTTTTCTTTTGTTTATTCGAGTTCACATGAATGATATTTTACACGCAAAATTTCGAGAAGAGTAAAACCAAGCTGAAATGACAACAACAACTCAGACCCAGCTCGATAGACCAAAATGCTGTACCCTCACTGCTTGTCTAACGTTGTCTTGCTATGAGGGTACTGTATGTCTGTGTGTTTGGTATGTCATGCCAAAACAAATCAAAAAACCAAGCATACAGTCAGATGCTGTAGCCTAGACATCCCCGTAACACAGTATCGCATAGTTTCATTAATTAGGGCATTTGAAATATAGTGACAAAGTACAATCAACTTATGTAAGTCTGGCAAAGCGCAGCGACACGTGCAGTGATACAATATCTGTACAGTTGTACACACAACTCGATAAATTATACGTTGGACTCACCTTAAATGCAGGATAGGAATTGTATTTATCTTTGCCTGTCGGAATCCACTGGCGTATCCTCAGGGTAGTTTCTCCTCTGTTCTCGATGATGTAGAGTGGACTTCTTTCCTGACGAAGAAATTGATCAAATTAAACCAATGAATCCTACTCCTTTGTGGCCTTTCTAATCTGGTTGTAAGCAATATGTAGTTGCTGCATGACACTACCACTAGCTGTGCTATAATTAGAAACTACACGGCTGCTACCGTGAATGCCACGTGGAGTGTTTTGTGTCGAGTGATCTTCCTTTCTGACGGTGCAGAATGGAACGTGAAACGTTTTCCAGCTTGCTGCGCCCGACAACACACGGCTCTATAGAATACGAGTGTTGAGCAGAGCAATTGAATCGCTCATCTTAACAATGCATTGTCTAGAGATTGCATCAAGTCCAATCGTGGATAATTACTATCTTTATCGTGGAGATAATCGCGTGTGTTGCGTGAAAACATACGTTTGTTTCGGTATCGTTTTTCGTATAGTTTAACATTGTTTCAAGGTCTTTTGTGGATTTGCTCAATTTGCTCCCAAACACCCGAACCGAATATGTTTGCTGAATATGATTTCTTACTTCACCATCAAAATCTATGCTTTCGTAAAGTTGACTCTGTCCCCCAGAGCTATATTTTCAGCAACACATACTTCGTCCATAACTCGATTAAGTGACACTGATCGCAGATAAAAGATTGTTATACAGTTACTAATGAAACTAGGTTAAGCAAGCAAACTAATCAAGTCTACTTACGTCATGCGAAAAGGCGACGAGAACAATTCCAAAATGAATCGAACATTCACCGAACAAATTCAGCGAATATTTACTTGTCTGAAAATGCAAACAGCTGGGCGAGAAGAGCTCTGAGAAGAACAAATTTTACAATTCTACTTCTTTCCTTTTGCTTGCATGAATCAATGAAATATTTGGAAAGATCCAGGTCTGCAAGTGAAGCACACCACAAGTCGATGCACAATGCATGATGAGTCAAGAAACCCACCCCACAAATGATAACCTTACCTTATGCAAACATAATAGATATTGCATTTGTTACCTATTATTGACAAGAAGACAACAGAGGGAGAGGCTTATCAATGCAAATGCTACACAAAAGATTTGCCTCGCTTTTAGAAAACGCGCAAGTGTGACTCGGACAGCAGACAATTCGATGTTGGCGTCACGCGCTTTCGCACGGGACACACACACATAAAAACCCGTTCGACAATCAACATTCTCCAGCACCACATCAGACACAAATTTGAAAGAAAGAAGGAATTAACTACAAACCAACAAACATCGCCTTAAATCATCATAATCATAATCATCATCACCCTAACTGTAGACTGTCTCATGCTCCACAGTTTATACAAGGGAAAGTGGGAGTAAGAGATACTATAAAGGCGTTGGCGTAGTGGTAAGTCAGGAATGTTATACATACATGTATTCGTTGCTCTCTGCAAGCCGTGTGTATACCACACAGTTCCAATGGGTGGTCATATGTAATATAGTATTGTTATGAATTGTGTTACTACTGTTTTAAATGTCACAAACAAGGTCATCAAGAGTAACTAGTTGTGCAACTTTACCTTAAACTTCGTTACCAATTTTTCCCTGCATAGGATTCGTGTGAATTGACGTAGATTTATATATTGGATTTCAATGTTTTATATTTGAGACTCTTGATGTTGCTACAACAAAGAAGAGTAGATATTAGTATTTTCGAACAGGAGAAAAGGCGTAATAGCCTTCAATAAAACAATACGTCATCTAGCTTGTTGTAGATTCTCGTCATTAATTGCATTAGATTTTGTCGTGTTGTGTTCACGCACGAGTTTCTACTGATCACAAATGTGAAAAAAGAAACAACTGAAAGCAACAATTGTCGTGTTGTAAACAACTGATTCTAATACAATAACTTCATTATCGCAAACAATTTTATGCCGATGATTGTGAGCCAAACTTTCCTCTGGCGGCGAATTCCATGTATTGTGAAAAAACATTTCGATTGAGGCGACTTGAGAGTCCTCCGCAGAGACAGTCTACTTTTGAAGACAACGAAGACACGAGCATGACATCAACCGTTGGGCATACAATACATAATAGAACAAAGAACATCGACAAGAAGAATAGAAAACACAGATAAAAAAGGGAAATGACACAAAAAAGCAGAAAAATCGTCACATTCTTGGAGAATTCTTTTACCTCTGTGTGGTCAATTGATCGTCCAGCTAAAGGGATTAGCGTCATTAGGTTATTTCTTGAATAAGTAATTTCTTGTATTATCTCTGAAACAATAAAGAACGTGGTCATTGAAAACCATATTGGATGCATGTTCAATCATGCTATGCTGTAGATTCATGGAGGTCCATCACAATAAAACTAACTGCTGTTACATATACGTAAACAAGTGCGACAGAATGAATTCCTATTTGATTATAGAAGAATACCAAAGATGAGCAGCGTTCCAAAATCAGTTCTCTGCTTCAGGGTTCATCTAGACAAAACAGAATCTATCTGAGAGCGTACGGTTTTTTTAACAACCTTAACACAATAACAGTGATACAAGCAATACGTATGATTACAGTGAGGTTGTACAAATACTGGCCACATACTGGCTCTAACAGTCAAGAAGTCGTTTTTACAGCTTAACTCGTAAATCAATTGTAATGACTAGGTATATAAATCAAAATGCTGTACGACCTTATAACGATGTATAATCTCTCGTAGATATGGAAATCAAAAACATATTCGCATTAACTATGCTGGTACAAATGACGTTGTCATTTGGTAGAGCCTTTGCAATAAGGCACAACGAAGCCTGCATGCCCATTAACGGCATGGTAGAAATCAAATTCCCCAATTGCTTGCCAAGCAACGTCAAATTACATCAATGCATCGGCACGTGTCTATCGTCAGATGGATTACCCGAGAATGAGGCAAAACTAACAACGAAATGCGAATGCTGTAAGCCGACCACGTTTCGGGACAGGAAGGTCTTACTCGAATGCAATTCAAAACACAGTGGACGTCAAATACAAAAGTACACTGTGAAGGAGCCTATTGCCTGCAACTGCTCTCCGTGCAACAGGCGACGAAAGAGATCAGAAGACAGTAAAAAAGAGCAATCATGAGGGGCTACTAGGAAGACTGGCCTGCTTACTATATAGCAAGGCCGTGTTTAATTTCTTGCTGACTTTAGGTAGGTTTTCTAATTTACAATACTATATCAAGAAATAATTGTTTTTAAATTCTGTATAATATGTAACAATTAGTGGCGCACTTGTCAACCATCAACGCATAGAACAATTCATCCATTCTTTTTAGCAATTGAATTAACCTAGATGCAATGTGTTTACGTAGAAACTGCAAATTCTGTATTAAAGATTGCATAACTTAAGTAAAAAAGCAAAAACTTACCACATGACGCAAAGAATTGTAAACATGTGGCAAGATAAATGTTATTTATTAATAAAATAGACAGTAAACTTTAACAGGATTATAAGTGCTTTTGAGAGTATAAAGTGTCTTTTCTTATTTCAATGCTTTGGTGTAGCGCGAGCGAAATTGGAAGAAACTAAAATGCCACTGCAAAAACCAATGTATTCATTATTGCATTGCTAATTGTGTTTCATTCAGCCGTACAAAAATGGAGATACAGGGGGGGGGGGCGGGCAGGGTGTGATTGGCACATACAACATTCGACTTACAGATTGATCAAAATAATACATGAAAAACAAACGAATGTGTGCTCGAAATCTGGCAATTGCTCGCCTCAAATATAATCTATAGTTCAGGCCTCCAGACGTTCAATGCCATAATCACAGATCCAGCACACCCCATAGGAAATTCTCAAAGATCAACACACAATCAATCAGCGTAAATTCAACTCGTAATAGTTTAAGATGAAAATTGTAGGTAATGGTAGTTATATATATGTACAGATGCAACAACATGTTATCTACAATACGTGATAGCCGAACCGCTTGAAAAGTCGTGTGAAAAATGAAAAGCATCAACGGTACTTAGCCTTCTCGTTCGCTAGTGCCAGTCTTCGGATATTCGTCAAGCATCCAGCAGCGGCCTCCTGCAATATTTCATCGGATGAACCAACCATATTCAAAAGAGGCTAAAACAAAAACCAGGCTTTGACTTACTTCAATCGCCAATCTAATAATGAGAGAGTTTGCTGCAAGGGTAACATATTTCTATATCACTTTAACTCAAGTACATGCCATCCACATTTTTCAACTATGATAATCAAGATGATATTAAATACTAATTTCAAGGATAAAGCCACAAGTCCTCAAAATATACATAAATTTGAATATTTATCATAGAATTACCTTTACCACACCGCTGCTGTGCATGGCAATGCAGTTGTCTGGATCACGTGACAATTGATAGAGCGCCTTTGCAGTGGACCTGTGCACATCAAGGTTCTTTGATTTCAAATAGCGCACAAGCGGTGCAACAGCACCAGCTTGGCCAAATGACACTCTGTTATTGCCCCATGTGCAACAACGGGCAATCGCCTCTGCAAGGTGGTGTCTCAATTTGTCGTCGGTCTATAACACAACAGTATCAGCACAGTTGAAAGTAGCTAGATGAACGTAACGTACAATAGTAATATCAAGTATGGAGAAAATTAAAGCATGCAGCTTTTTAGCCCTTTGCATATATAGTAAGGAATAAGGCTCCATTGATTATTCAATTTTCCGACGTAGCATCTAATATGGCAGAAAACGACCCCGACGACTTCTTACAGAAAATACACCGATAGCTACTAAATGCAGTGTGTACTCTTAAACAATGTACATATATTGTTGTTGTTGAAGATTGCATACTAAATAGAGGAAGCAGATGTTTCATTCAATCGTGAAATGTTTCTGTGACCCAAGAATCACAAGCGTGGAATTAACTCCGCTATCAACATCAAAATCACTGAGCAAGCAAAGCAGAATATATAGCTAGCAGTTCATTTGATCATTGCCCACGTGGAGATAAAACCGTTGATTGCGCACAAAGTTAACACGAGTGGGTAGCTGTGACCGATTCTGCACACCACAAAAAAATATCAGATACAAAATGAGGTTGATTAGAATAGGTCGAAATTGATGAGTGAATCTTTTAGTTTGATTCTATTGATTCTGCAGACGGTCAAATACAGTATTTCTTTACTTACAGTATTAGTTAGTCTGGCAAGCATTGGCACCACGCCATGATCTGTAATTACAGCAAGATTCTCTTCATCTTTAGCAATGTTGGCAATCGCAGAGCAAACACTGGCCAAAACCTGAAAAGCAATCATTAAGAAATTAAGCCCAATTAAATCAGAAGAAAAACAATCTTCATTGTTGAAACATACTCCTCAGAAATCGATAACGTCGTGTTCTAGCAAGCAAGGAAATTTGCATGAAATAAAACACACTACACTAACTTCTCTGTCTTCAGATTTAAGCAGACTGACAATAAGTTCCAAGCCACCAACGAAAGACCGAACCATCTCACCAGCATCCTTAAAAAAGACAAAAACTGTTTGAATAACAAAGTTCTTCAATAGTGGATAAAAGTCCTGGAACATATACTTGTCTCTAGAAAATGGCATATAAAATATTGAAAAAAAAAATCATTTTCATGGTGACAACAAGGGTTCCGTTGAAAAACAACATTGTGCTAGCGAGATTAGAGGGTTGAATTAAGCCTAAGAAACCGTATTATTACAAATGTCCCAAAGGACGTTTTTTCACTATTGTCGTTCGGTAAGGTAATCAAACTCAGCAAGTAAATTACTAAAATGGTCCTTGCTCAATCAACACAGTATACAATGTGATGTACCTTGGCATTCTCAATGCAGGGGCAAATAGCCCATGCAGCACTTGCTTGCACCTGTAATTAAAGCAAGAAGCAATTACTTTAGAGGAATAGATAGGAACAGATCAAGTAAAAACAACAGACAAGAAATCAGTGGGGTAACAGCGAAGCGAGCTGGGGAAACATATCCTCCCTAATAGTTTTCAGGGCCATTTTCTGAATTTTCTAAAAGGACGTAGTCACAAAGCTTTTATAAAAGTGTTCTGCTCATTTTTCTTGGCCGGCGCCAGAGCAATGACATGAGAAATGCAATCAACTAAAAAAGACTCACTTGCGGATTAGCAGACTTGAGCAATGACCAAAGAAGACGAACTCCATCAAGACGATCAATGATCCTAAACAGAAATTAATGTTATACTGTCATCACAAAGGTAAAAAACCCCTCTTTGCAGTGTCAATTGCTTTGCACAGGGATGAAAGCTAGAGTAACCAGACACAAGTGAGTTCATTGGGACATATATAAACAAATCTCCAAATCAAAATAACTTGGATCTTGCAAAATACTTCCATACATGGCATAATTGAATATGTTACTTACGTCATATTATCTGCTTCCATGGCACATTGTCCCACTGCTTTGGTGACGTTAACAAGAAGCTGTTGGTTTGTTCCAGTCAATAAGTTGACCATGGGAGGGATACCTCCAGCTTTGCGAATTGTCAAACGATTGGCTGTAATCTTGGCACATTCACCCAAGGCACCAACAACGTTAATGAGCACCTGTAAAGTAACGTAAACAATGTCAAATCAGAGCCCTTTCTTGCTATCTGATTACACGCATGATAATGCGATTTCCGTGTGCTTATGTCGATTTTCCATTCCATGGACTATGGTAACCAGAGTTTATAGAAGGTCTGTTCAAAGCCACAGTATACAAATAATAAATCAATGGAGTGTCTGCCACAGCAGTGTACAGAAACTACTGTAGACTGCAGCTCAGAGAGACAATGGTCTGTTTAAAATTGACCACAACCTATAAAATCAATGAAGTGTCTACCACATAGAAAGCAACATGGTGTATGTAGTGAGCATCATTAATCACATAAACAGTGTCTGTCTGCAAGCTCAGGGAATCAATGGTGAATATACCTCCTCAGGTTGATCATTCAACAGTGCAACTAGCTGTTCAATAGCTTTCAGATCTTGGAAGCGAAGCACGTTCTCTTCGCTAATAGCACACTTCCAGATTGCCCCGGTCGCTGCGGCAAGTAGGTCTTTGTTTTCACCGTTGCTCAACAGAGCGACCAGGGGATCAAGTCCACCGTATTCTCGCACGAGTTGCCGTGTCTCAAAATCCTCAGCACACTGGAAAAAGAAAAAAATGTTCAATAACATATTACTTGAGGGGAATATATAAAGAAAGGGGGGGGATAACAAATAAAATCCCCAAACAGGAATGTTTATGAGTTATAGATATAACATCAACGAGAGTGGTATGACGAAACATTGCACTCACAAACACTCCTGCTCTGCTCATGATATGATAAACTTTTATTCTTATTATGACACTCAATGAACAAACAAACACAAATATATTCACGAAATCCCTAAAACTTGTAGACAAAATGAATTTACAAACCTTGAATATAGCACTGGCGCAGTGGCGTTCAAGTTCCGGGTCATTGCTTTTCAAATTCCTGACAAGGTCTTCAATCATTCCTTCAGTCCGGATAGCAAGACGATAGCTTGGCTGTAATGGAAAAAAGCAACAGTAATAATGGAAAAGAATAACCGTAATGACAAGGCTCTGCTGAACATTGCATTAACAACTATAGCTAAACAACTAGTTGTTGGGAATTCTGTACTTATTGAACTAAGTACAAAAAGCGACTATATAACTTCTACTTCTTAAAAAATAAAATCCAAAATAAAAATGTTCTAGCAAGGATTATGCAATAAAACAACTATGTGCAATAATCATGGCATCAGATGATAGTGTATCTAGCATGGGATTATCCATTTGTATTTGATCACATCAAATCACATGTAGCTTTGAAGCTCTTGGGATTATCTCATGCAAACAGGGGTTAGAATGTGCCAGATGAAACAGTATAGCTATACAAAGCACACTGATCAGCATACCTCAGTTGCACATTCTTGAAGAGTACCAACCACAGGTATGAGCATGCTTTCGTTATCTGACTTGAGCAATTTGGCGAGCAGTGGAATGCCACCAGCCCTGCGTATAGCATGCTTGTTCTTTGTGCTCTTACTGCAACTCCACAGTGCCATTGCGCCCGCCCGTGCAACGCTTATGTCAATCTCTGTTGCAGTGGAAACCAAGCCACAATCCAAAAGTGCCACCTACAAACACAAAACAACGATACATCTTTATATAGCTAATCCGTATGAGAGAAAATGTGCTTCAAGCATGCGCAGATTGCTCAAATCAACTAATAGATAACAGCCGTAACATATGGGTATAGATTTGGTGTAATATAGACCCCTGGCTACTACTATAGTGGCCTTTGGCGACCGGTGCACGCTCCATATATCTATATAAACTACAACTATAAAACCATAGAAGCAGATGATAGGAATTCCAATGATTCGTTTGAAAAATCTCCCAGAATCTTGTTGATCCTTAAAAGCCAAACACTCGACTTCAAACATGCAATTGTAAACCAAAAATTACCCCTTATCGCCCTGTCTTTAGTCAGCATTTAAAGCATGGAGGACACACAAAAACAAGGGGAACAAACGTAGTGTAAAAATACGAAACTCCATACCAATTTACGTATGCCACCATATTTTCTGACAGTTCTTCTGGCCCTTCTAAACTTAGCAACGTTAGCTATTGTTTCTGCTGCCAGGCATTTCAATTCTTTGTTTTGCGACTGCAGAATTTTCACCATAGTCTGCAGTCCACCAAGATCAGCGATAGCTTTTCTGATCTGCGTGTTGATTGAAATTTCCTTCAAGATTTTCAGAGATCCAATCTGAAGAAAAATTATAGCATAGTTTCATAACTACAACGGAGGGTTACATGAGGTATCACAACAAGCTACACTAATGTTCAAAGAGATATAAAAGGTATAGAGAAGTCCAGAGGTATAAAATGGATAGGAGGAGATACAATGTGGGTATACACAGCAGGGACAAAAAAGAGACAGAGTGTCAATGACAGGCCCGTAGCGATAGGGGTCGAGGAGAGCGGACAACCCGATAATTTGAAAAGCATGGAATGCAGGTCTTAATAAATCCGAAAGTTGTTAGAAATCGATGAAAACTGCAATTTGGGTCACCCTAACAAATTCTACCGTGCTTACAGCTATGCAAAGAGATAAAAAACTCAAACACATCATTCTTGAAAAATTCAAATCGCATTTACCTTGCACTTTATTTCATTTGTTTCCAGAAGATTGATAAAAACCTCCAGCCCACCGACATCTCTGATGGCTAATTGGCACGTTTCTTGTGCCAAATTGAAGTCTCGCAAAGCACACAATGCAATTATAGTAGCCGTTTGGTTGCCACCCTATAAAATCAAGCCGTAAAGCTTTCAAGCGACACAATTCTTTAAAGTCTAACATCCCATAACGACATCTATTGACCTGTAGCATAATAAAATGACGAAAAAGCTGACTCATATACCTTTAGGTACTTCACAAGCTTCTGAATTTGCCAATATTCAGATGGCAAATCAGCATTGGACTCCTGCAAAAAAACATAACAACTTCATGGTAACCACGGGCAAGTTTAAACGTCATGTGACCAGCAAAATCAGTATAGTAGGCAGGAACTGAAATAGCACTAGATCATAGACATATAACGCGTCAGAGACTGAATGAGATTCAAATAATCAGTATAATTTACCTGTCTACGTTCTTGGGTTTCTTCTTCTTCCTCGCTTTCAGAAGAACTTTCACTGAATCCGTCGATATTCGCCGGAGCTCTGCAAGACGAATCAACAAGATAAAATAGTGCATGCCACAAGAATTTTAGAAAAACTTGCAAAAAAACTATATTAAACTGAGAGGAAAGAAAAGAAAAATTTCCGACTCGAATATCTCTTCAAAATTTGATACATGCATAAAGAAAGTCTCAGAGGTATAAAGATATAGTATTTCATTACCTTTGAACTTTTGATTGCCTATTATTATGACCGTTCTTTTCTTTCTTCTCCTTAGTTTCTTTCTCTTGCCTGAAAAGATAGCAAGTGCATCTTCCTTCAGCCAGCCTCACAGCCGAAGCAACATCGCTCAGGTTTGCAAGTAAAATATTTACATGAACATACAACCACCATTCAAACACATTACCTTTCGTTGTCATCGGGCACATCTTGTACCAGATTCAATTGTTTCCATTTCTGTGATGGTTCTTTGTACTCTTTTGTCTTTCCATCCTTCTTCGCTGGCTGCTTGCTAGTTTTCCTTTTCTCTTTACTTTAATTAAAAAAAGGAAAAAACAAAGATCGTTATATTAACAATACGACAAGGTCCTACATTCCACGTTTTCTGAAAAGACACGTGAGATGGTCTATAGCATAATTTAACTTTTAGGCCAGAGTTCTTCGCGCAAAAGTCGGGCAAAGGTTTCTTCTAAATTAGTTAAACGAGAAACCTTCAATGATTTTAATGGTTATCTTATAGTCATAAGATAGGGTTGAACGAAACAAAAAACATGATTTTTAATGTAACTTTGTTGGGAAATTAAGTTAGCTGAAAACGATTTGTTGAGTTCTTTTGATGCACAAGACTCCAAACCGTTCAAAGCTGCGAGGAAAACAAAGTTAGAAGTTAATCTAATACCTAGGCTGAGGTTTTCCTTCTACTGGGCTTGCTGGCTGTCTGTTTTCTTCTTGGTCGTTGGTTGGCTGTTTTTCTAAAGTCAATGAATTTCCAGCTTTTTCCTCGTCATTATCATCAACTTTTTGATATGCGAATTCCTGAGAATTAAAGAAAAACAAGTTAAAATGAAAAAACATTTGTCTTTCTATACATGTTCAATTCAAACAAAATTTTCTTCTGGTTCGACTGCAAATATTTAAAACAAACAACGAAATAAAATAACATTTGTAGCACTTTTCACCGGTTTAACGATACGCAATCAGTTTAATTTAGCCATGACAAGGCTTAAACGACAAGGCTCGAATTCTGAAGTCATGCTTCGTGGAGTAGAGAGACGAAAAAGAACGAAGCAGATAGTTTAACTAGTTTAAATACTCTCAAAAGTAATTCAAGCATGGAAAAATCCCAACGCAATTGCGCATTTCATTAAAAAGTACTAGAAAACAATACTCATGGGACACAAATCACAAGACAACCAATCACATAAATCTAGAATTCAGAATCTTGTCTAGAACTGTCAATCAATTGTCGGTTTTGCATTTTGTTTTTAATATCCCAGGGTAACATTATATAGGAAGAATCGATGATATAAAAATTAAATAATAAAATTGTTCAAAGGAACAGAATAGAAAATATTCATTTAATAACTTAGTTGCTGAATTGAACCAAATAACGCGAACATAAATCACACACCTTTCTGTTGATGACGTCGTCAAAATGAGCACTCTTGGCTTTCAGCAAGGAAATGAGGCTCGGGAAGACATCGCTTTCTCGTTCATACTCAATCTCTCCATCTTTCTTCATGCCTTTGTTGATGTAATATCCGGCAGTGCTGGCCGTGATTGGATATCGTTCGTCCTCTTTGGTTCTCACTTCCAAGTAAGCAATGTCCCCATGGACCTGCCTCCACGGTGGAGCTCTGCAACCATTCGCAAATACAAATGCTGAAAAATAATACAGAAACTATGGTTATCTTATTATATGCAAACCATGACAGTCCATTACAGCCATGCTAAAACGAGACTCCAATTTAAGTACAATAAGGGACAAAAGTCCCTTATTTTTTATGGGCGTTATTAAGCCCCACTCCCCCTAAAACAATGTTGCTCTCTCAACCAGACCCTTTTAATTATCGTGCAAAAAAATTCTATCAATATTGTATCAGACTGTCCTTCAAAACAGCATTACTTGAGGGAAGGGGATGAAGACTGCGTACAAAACTTGCGTCCCAAAGTGTCCCAGGACTTTTGTCCCTTATCGTAGATACTCGCTCAACCACCTAAACGCACACAGTGCGCTGGTACTGTAAACAGCAACAATATCAAAAACATATTACGAAAAACTTACTTAAACTCCACTCAATGTTCGAGATGCAGTTTTCGGGATCGGGACCAGAGAAGGATGCAATTAAATTGAAATCGTTCTGCGAAAACAAAAACATAACATCACAATAATGAACGTGCCAATTTCAATAAAAGAATACGCATTAAAAAAGGCAATATCATACCTCTACAGTTGCAGCACTCAATCGAACATCTCTGAGGAAAAAACATATAGCAATTACACATATGTACAAATCGGCATAGCTTGAGGAACATTAACAAGATAGCATAAGAGAAGCTGAATATGTTTATCTCGTTAATGAGAAACTCTTATGTTATCTTGTTAATGAGAAGCTCTTAGGTTATTCTACTATTATCTAATCGAACATTACAGTAGAACCTCTATTAATGAACACTTTTATACAGCTGTATAGAGATGTCCGTATAATATTCTGCGCAATTTTCTTTTCGAAATGGGTCATCTCATGGCAATATAGCTCTATAGAATGGAAGCCTTTTTACAACGGAACAACGGAAAAGATCACCGATCCGACATACGTGCTTGTTATACGAAGGTTTCACTGTGTTTATTTCCGAAGATCAAAAAGAGCGCTTGATGAGAGAATGACAAGATGCGATACACGCATTTTTTATGAGAAACCGACTCCTAGCACTAAATGGCCATAAGAAACTGAGCACTACTTCGGATGGGAGCTTCGTTTCTTAAAAAAAAGCGTGTACTATGCTACGATAACCAGTAGCAATAGTTTACGATAGATGCACAATAGAAGCAGCAGTGAAATAGCTTACTTTGCAATGTCTTTCAAAGATGAGTGCAATAACTGAACATCAAGTTGATTGATGAGAAGAAGTAAGCGAAAGCTTTGTTCAAGCTCATCAACGTCCTCCAGGCCATCAGCGCGTGCCTTGGCGATGCTCTCGTGAGCTTTGAGCAATGCATTGTCATTGCTGCCCACCTTTGCAAATGCAGGCCCCATTATCCTTGACATTGGATCACGATTCTCTAGAAAAAGAAATGATAATACATAATACTAACACTAACAATTATCCAGACCTTCAACACTGTAGCCATGACATTCTTAGCAAACACATTGCTTCACGTAGCATAAAAGGCACTGCCCCATTTAAAAACTAGAACAATAAAAAGTGTCAATGCTGCCATAGAAACTGAAGTTTCTATTGTCCTTGTCTCCCCAAAATGACTTCTATAATTTATAGAAGTCATTTTAGTCATTTTCATTTTGGTATCCAGGATTTATAGACTATAAATCCTGGATACTCATTTACCAATCTTGGAAGAATGGATATCTGAGTTAGCTGACAGCTAGTAGTTTTTAGTTCCAACCATATTTGGGCTCAAACTAGTAAATATATAGCTTCCAATAATTGGAACCCAGCACCTTGGCCACTAAGCTATACCACCTAATCAACTGCAGTTGATATCTAATCTACTATCTCAACTGCCTGCCATTTCGAGCATTCACATTCTCAAACAATAGTCCATTTCCATTGGTTTGATCCATTATAGTTTTGACATGTGATATTTTGAACATTTGCTATCTCAAACAATCCCTTGAAAGCTCAAGATAGTGAATGTCAAATGCATGACCCTTGAAGGCCTTGCGTTACTTTTCTTCTTAGATAATCACCTTTCTATGGTAAAAGGTTTTAAAGCAATGAGGAAAAGACTAACTTTATTACCAACTAACCTTCAAGACAGGCCCTAACTTCTTGCAACTTTTTCTCATCAGCCACATTCAGTACATTGCCAAGCTGATGAAAGGTGTATGCTTTGATGATGTATCCACTACCAGTCTGAATTAAAAGAGAAAATATAATGTTAATAAAATTAATCACAGCTAACAAGCTTCATATCATCTCATAAAAAAATTGGTTGTGTCATGAACAGAAGTGATTTTGAGTATGATGCTTAAATAATAAAATTAATTAAAAATTTGTAAAAAATTGTAAAATATTTAATATTTTCTATTGTTATCTCTCAATATGTTGTACTTATAATCACTCCTATTCATGGCATGATAAACGATTCCTATGATAACTATTATTGACAGAAAGCATCAAACATCTTCAAATAATTTTTTATAACCTATCTTATTGATACATCAATAAGATAGTATACAAGTATATCTAAAGTGCTTCATAACTTTAGTTTACATAAAATATATTACGATAATTAAATTGCATGAAATCATGAATTAATCTATTTTTAATTATAGGTACCTTTTTCATCACAAAATGAGCCTCTCCATTTGTACTTGCAACAGATTTAACGACTTCATCACTAGCAAAAAAGCAGCTTTATGAGATTGTGTCAGAGTAAAATTGTGATAGCTTAGACACCTGATAACACAAAGGCTTGTCAACTTAAGCTTTATTTGCACTTCCCTTCCCAGTGCTCCCACTCATATAGTTGAGCTCCTTATAACTCCATCATCATCATAAAATGTTTCGCACAAATGCAGGCTTAGAATTTACTTCCTTTGTTCAATCCTCGGGTTGGGTTGGGCTTGGGGCACCGCCCCCTTTTTCAATTCTCACACCATCATTTAATGAATGGGGATTTCAGAAGTTTTTCATAATCTTAAGAAGCAAAACCAAGTTTACCTGATCTCATATCCTTTTTCTCCAAGCCCGCGTTTTTCTAAATCAGCAGGCGTGATGCTAGTTTTCCATTGGAAAGCTTCTTTAAAGACAACTTCAGCTTCTCTCTTATGCCCATTTGATAATGTCTCGACGTATTTCAAAACATTATTAAGCAATACCTCATTGTGGGGCGAAAATTCAATCTTTCCTTCCTCTTTCTGATTTGCAGATGTCAATTCTGCTCTACTTGAAAGCGTAGCACCCATGATGATAATAAATTTCACTCGCTGTTGACTGGCCTAAAGATGTTGCAGCTCCTACTTTGATGTGTGCAAAAAATATCTCCACTGAAGAAACTCTCAGGCAATTTCTTAAATCACTCGAGCTTTAGAAATGTCAATAGATTCCTTAAAATTTTATTTGCAACCGATACAACCGTGCTTCCATGAAAAGATCATTCAATGCAGGTTTACTTTGGTCACTATAACAACTGTTTCTAGACGTAAACAGCAACAACAACATGCATTTTGGTGGAGAAAGCACAGGGATGCAGAGCAGTGACAAACGAGAGAAATATATAACAAAAACTGACCCTAAAACAGCAAAAAATATCATGAAGTTACGATTAAATATGATTAAAGTGAAAGCCAACTACAAGGGCACGAACAGAACAATTGAATGCCCTGCTTGTGGAAACGAAGAAGAAACAACGGAACATATTTTTAAATGCAACAATTACCAAAAATTAGTAGGATATAAAGTACAAGAAGAATTGAAAAGTAATACAAACATCACACATTTAAAGAGAGAGCAGCAGAATATGTAATGAAGATAGAACAATATAAAGAAGAACTTGGATTGATAGTATAATAATAATAATTAAAAAAAAATAATAATAAATAAATAATAATAGTAATAATAATAATAATAATAATATATTAATGACGTAGTAAGCCTTGCACTTTGCAAGGCAAATGTGCTCAGAACAATTCGTTCTGAAGTGGGCTTTGTGTAATACCGCTAATACCGCTAATACCGCTAATACCGCTAGTGTGTCACAAGTCTTGACAATTGACAAACCACCATAATTGTTTTTCCACAAGGGGCTTATTTACTTTAGACAGGGAATTATCCCCTACAAACTAACAAACAGGGTAACCTTAAATTTTAATGTTTCATATGAAAGCCAAGACAAAGAGGATCAGAAATCCGAGATGGGACATTTCGAAAAAGTGACGGGGGTCACGTCATCGCTCATCAAAGTATCGCACTATTGGTCACGGTCAGAAAAAAATCAACTATCTTGTATTGTAAATCTGAATACATATTTAGAAAGAGCATGAAGAGTTATGCAAAAAATATTAAGGAACTTTATCTTTAACATGAACAGTTGAGGAGATATGGCCAGTCGAAGATGTTACAATTCAGGGGGTAAAAAAAGTACTGAAATTACCGGAATTCTCAAATATTACCAAAACATTGGCACAAACATTGAACTACATATACCATCTCATTGATGGAAAGCATTTCAAGTTGATTTCAGCCAAAGAAATGTTTGAAAAACTGAGTTTACATAATGTCCAGGGTGTCTGAATTCCTGACATTAGCCCCCGATTTTTAGAGAAATCCATTTTTTAATGATTTGGGGTGAAACTTTTGATGTAGAGTCAACTCTGTTTAGGTTGAACACCCTAGGGAAGCGTGAAAATGTTCAAATTACAACATACTCGAAATGTAGAGGTTTACCTTTATATGAATTAATTGTTTAGTGATCCTTTGGAACGGAGAATTCCATTCGAAATAGGTAAAGTTCAAACTACAGGAGTTAGAATTATGCAGACATGACTGTAAATTGTATTCCACTATTAAGAACTCATTAAAAATGCTTTTCTGTAGCAATTTGCTCTTCAATTAGACATCAACTTGTAAAATAAAAGCTAATAAGTCATCAAAATTAGGGGGTAATATCAGCATTGCTGAAACCAAGATTAAATGAGTCAAAGTTTATAGAAAAATTGTCAGCGAAAAAACCTCACTAATACTTTATGGTAGCCATTCGGCTCATGAGCTATCACTTAATATAAAATCGGAGACCTCCTATTTGCTCTCCTTGCTTTCACTTAACTAAGAATCATTTTCGTTAGCGCCTTTTTATGATTGGTCACAAACAGATTCGCTTGTCGGTCGATGCTTGTTGTTTATCTTGTTTTGCTTTCAAACCATTCCTCTTTCCCTTTGATTTTCGCCTTATTCCTGGTAATCTTTTCTCTCTTGCATTCTTACATTGTGTTTGCAGATCTGCAATGTTAAATTTCTCGTTCGCTTCTAAAACAGGCTCCTTTTTCTTTCGCTGCACATTTCTACAGTTGAAAATTGACTCCCGCAAACAAGACTGGCGGCTGTACGTTTGAATTTTTAATTTTCCAACCCCAAATTCTTAAAATCTAGTTGAGCGATCATAAAATTACTGGAATAATACCATTCGTATGGTGGACGGAGTCTTGGTCCGGTGGAGGTAATAGCAATGAAGGCTTATGTTTAAGTTCCTTATATATGCGAATCCTAGTTTCAACAAAGTCAATAGGCGTTATACCACAATAGGCAGTTGAGCATATGAACTCTTTGACGTGGTCAATATTCTCTGGGGCTAGATTTGTCAACCCAAGGGCCAAAAGTAAGTTGGTCTTTGTATTGTCAGCAAGGACTCTTCTGAGGACGAGAAGTTTACCGGGCAATAACGAAAGAGGAAAACATCTACAGGATTAGAAAAGCGTACACAGATTGAGAAGGACTGCAATCGCGAGGAAGCAGACACAAGACTCATACTTGAAATATAACTTGTGCTGGACAATGAAGAACAAGAAAGAGAACCACCACATCGGTATCCTTACAAACAAGAAAAGCATCATTATTCCTTTCGGGTGCTATGGCAATGAAACTTTTGGCCCTTGGGTTCACAAACAATCTAGCCAGAGAATATTGACCACGTCAAAGAGTTCATATGCTCAACTGCCTATTGTGGTATAACGCCTATTGATTTTGTTGAAACTAGGATTCGCATATATAAGGAACTTAAACATAAGCCTTCATTGCTATTACCTCCACCGGACCAAGACTCCGTCCACCATACGAATGGTATTATTCCAGTAATTTTATGATCGCTCAACTAGATTTTAAGAATTTGGGGTTGGAAAGTTAAAAATTCAAACGTACAGCCGCCAGTCTTGTTTGCGGGAGTCAATTTTCAACTGTAGAAATGTGCAGCGAAAGAAAAAGGAGCCTGTTTTAGAAGCGAACGAGAAATTTAACATTGCAGATCTGCAAACACAATGTAAGAATGCAAGAGAGAAAAGATTACCAGGAATAAGGCGAAAATCAAAGGGAAAGAGGAATGGTTTGAAAGCAAAACAAGATAAACAACAAGCATCGACCGACAAGCGAATCTGTTTGTGACCAATCATAAAAAGGCGCTAACGAAAATGATTCTTAGTTAAGTGAAAGCAAGGAGAGCAAATAGGAGGTCTCCGATTTTATATTAAGTGATAGCTCATGAGCCGAATGGCTACCATAAAGTATTAGTGAGGTTTTTTCGCTGACAATTTTTCTATAAACTTTGACTCATTTAATCTTGGTTTCAGCAATGCTGATATTACCCCCTAATTTTGATGACTTATTAGCTTTTATTTTACAAGTTGATGTCTAATTGAAGAGCAAATTGCTACAGAAAAGCATTTTTAATGAGTTCTTAATAGTGGAATACAATTTACAGTCATGTCTGCATAATTCTAACTCCTGTAGTTTGAACTTTACCTATTTCGAATGGAATTCTCCGTTCCAAAGGATCACTAAACAATTAATTCATATAAAGGTAAACCTCTACATTTCGAGTATGTTGTAATTTGAACATTTTCACGCTTCCCTAGGGTGTTCAACCTAAACAGAGTTGACTCTACATCAAAAGTTTCACCCCAAATCATTAAAAAATGGATTTCTCTAAAAATCGGGGGCTAATGTCAGGAATTCAGACACCCTGGACATTATGTAAACTCAGTTTTTCAAACATTTCTTTGGCTGAAATCAACTTGAAATGCTTTCCATCAATGAGATGGTATATATAGTTCAATATTTGTGCCAATGTTTCGGTAATATTGGAGAATTCAGGTAATTTCATTTCTTTTTTTACCCCCTGAATCGTAACATCTTCGACTGCCCATATCTCCTCAACTGTTCATGTTAAAGATAAAGTTTCTTAATATTTTTTGCATAACTCTTCATGCTCTTTCTAAATATATATTCAGATTTACAATACAAGATAGTTGATTTTTTTCTGACCGTGACCAATAGTGCGATACTTTGATGAGCGATGACGTGACCCCCGTCACTTTTTCGAAATGTCCCATCTCGGATTTCTGATCCTCTTTGTCTTGGCTTTCATATGAAACATTAAAATTTAAGGTTACCCTGTTTGTTAGTTTGTAGAGGATAATTCCCTGTCTACTTGGGCTTGGGGGCACGCATGTGGTGGTACTTGTACCAGTTTTCTTACTTCATCATCGAGAACAAACGATGTTGATGATGACTTTGAACTAAATATTTGGATGCTTTTTAAAAATTTTACTTTTGGAACAAGACTTTTTTAGTTGCTTCTCAAAGTTTCACGCCAAGTGTGATCATCATTAGATGTTTATTAATAAACGCCTCCCTCTTTTAAACGCCCCCTCGAATCGAAGCCCCCTAAAATAATAAAACATTTAATAAACGCCCCGGCCGCCCCTTAATTGAAGCCTTACTGTCCTTGCTTTATAACTTTTGTTCCTATCGTGAGTTTCTGTTTCAAGGTGGTGGTCTGAGTACAATTTTAAGATTCTAATTACAAAGTCTAATTACATATTTCAAATTGCAAAGGAAAGTAATTAAATTCAGATTTTTGATTGCAAAATCCAACATTTTAACTACAAAATTTCAAATTGTAAACTGCAAAGTTGAAAATTTGAATCATCATCAATCCACGCCCGCCTGGGAGAATATTCGTTCGAGTTGTGCCTTACTGGGCTGGGTTGGGTTGAGTGGTCTATCCATTGGATCTACTGACCATTCTGACCAGGAAAGAATTTTATGATGCCGTGTAACGCAAAAAGTACATTTGCATCATAAAATCTTCCTAAAAATCAGAATTACTTCAAGACCGAAGATGTTTTTTTGCAAGAAAGCTATCCCACTCTGGTTATATTCGAAGGCAAATAATGGAAGAGAGTTCAAATACTAACAAGAATTCAATAATTACTTCCTATTCTTGCTATTCGTGTCCATATGGCGTAGGCCGGTTATTTTTTCTACGATTGCTGATTTGGCTTGTCGTCTTGCTTCATTTGTTTGGTAAGTATACAATAAAGTATAAGTAGGTATTGGGTATGGTAAATTAATGGACCACTTGTTTGAAAATTGTGATCAGCCTGAGATGGGAACAGAAGAGAGAGTTGTGCTGTGTCTTTGTTTTCAATATCATTGAATGGTATTTTCTTGAATATTACATATAGAGCATAACCAGACAGTGGGCTTTGAAGATAGCTGCTTTAAAGGTACATGCCAATCTTGGCTTATATTTGTCTTTAATTAGCAATTTTGACTACTCCCATCTTTATTTTGATTTTTTATGTTTTATTATGTGTATCAGTAGATCAGAACTATGGTTGTCATTTTCTCACATTTATTTACTTTTTAGCACCTGATGCGACAAATGGATTTTGTAATAGTTTTGGTAAGTGACAGCATTCTATTAACACTGAGATATTTTTATGATGTGAAATTCATTGATTAAATCCCTTCATGATCTTATACAGATGCATGTTTTTTCTCATTTGCAGATGAATTGAAGGTGAGATTTTGCCCCCGATTGCAGAATCATCAATTGCCTGGGTCAGATGAACTAAAAGACATTACATGCAGTAGCAACAAGCCTGCTAATATCACAATAGAATACCCAGACGGAGGATCTGTCACCAGTAATAATGCAGCAATTATCAAGAACGGTTGCAACAAGACAATTCATTTTAAATTTGGACCTTCTATGTGTTACAATGGTAGCTACAAATGCATAGTTCAGGATGTAAGAAAAACTATAATCAAGCAAGCAAATGTGATGGTGTATGATTCAAGTAGGTATCCTTAATTTTTTGAGCTCATTTGATGGATATTGCATAGGCTGCTGTAAAAAGTGAAATACTTAGACTGTGATGTAGGAGCTGCAGTGAAATACTTCATGTATTGGAACACTAAACAGGGAGTACATTATATCACGATTTTGCCATTGCATTCCATAATGAACACATAATTGGTGAGCTAAATTGGATGAGTGTCCGATGATATGAATTGCTTTAGGCTGCTTTGATGAAGAATTGTTAGTTTTTCAGACTTTTCAGAACTCAATTTGGCCCTGTGGTGGATGAACTAGCAAACTGATAAGCAATTCATGATTTTTTTTCCAGAATTCAAGCTCAAGTTTGAAGTTGAAGGTGCATCCCAAAGAGGCTCAGGACAAATAATTTTGGGTACAAAGTTTAATCTATCATGCAATGTACGTGGACGTGACTGGCCAAACGACGCTCCATATGTTTATTTTGGCTATTTGAGTTCTGATGGCTCAAAGAATCACATTTATGAATCATTTGGAAAAATTCAAGACAAAAAATTCTATTTTACTCCCCTGGAAAGCAGCCAATCTGGACAATATACCAGAAAACTTCAGATTGCAAGAATAAAGCAAAATGATACCCACACGTATTACTGTCGTATTGTATCAAACTCAGCAAGTTGTAACTTCTTTCAGATTCTTAATGTGACAACAAGTAAGTATGATGTATATCCACATGTTTCTGTGTGAAAGCCTTTCCAGTTCTCTCTTCTTTGTTCCACCTGATAATGATATTTTATAACTGTAAAAGCTCTATTAAGACCCCTCTCTATCAAGGCCGTAAAAGCTTCATCAAGACCCCCTGGATGGGATAATCCAGTTTTAAGACTAGATCTCGAATTAAACTCCCCACCCGTGCTTTTAAATTGTGAATAATTATGAAATTGTGATTGATCACATTCACACCATCAATGCTCATAAAAGTTATTTTTCAGGATCATTTTTCAGAATTTTATTAAGCCTTTTTTCTTTATTAATTCCCCTTTTCAATAAGCCTTTCTCACCAATTAACCCTGCCTGGAACCTCAAAAATGAAGTAAGCCTTCATGTAGCTTGACAGAGCTTTTACAGTAGCTTTGTTTGCTTCTGTAAGGTTGCATTACTGTGACAACCATGTGTTAACCAATTCTTTTCACTTCTTGCTGTTGATTTCAGGGCCATGTAAAAGAGGATATTACTGCTCTGTTAATTCTTCTCTTGAGCTGCCATGCCCAGCTGGAACATACAGCAATAAAACAGGAGTGTTTGGTGTTTCATCATGCATTGAGTGCCCACGCAGTACCTATTGTTCCATTGCCACCATTAATCCGAAGAGTTGTCCAGATGTTGTCAAGTATTCACCTGTTCAAAAATTTGGTACTTTTCCTCTACCGCCAGCCAAGACTGCGGCAGATTGTCAACGATGTCCCTTGAATGCATCGTGTGACAATTCCTGTAAGTTTGCATTGTTTATACTTGTTTATAAAGGCCCGAGATTGATAGTGCAAACCAGTAAAGCTGGATGCATTGTAAACAGTATAGGCTTACAATCTTTGATCTTTACAGAACTTCAAAATAGCTTTGAAAATTGGAAGCATAGCGAAACATAATAACTACTAGAGCTTTTCGTCTGACACTCATCGGTCAAAATTTCACTTAGGAATTTTAGAATCTGTCTACATCAAAACCATGGATCCCATATTGTGTGGACAGACAGAAGGAGTTCGTTTTCCCACTGGGACTCTTTCAACAATCTATTGTTCTATCACCGGTGATAATTGGTTGTTTTTGCGCTGTACCAATCATTCACCTCTTTTCTGATTGGCCAATTTCGATCCTCTTCTGAGTATAATTATTCGTTAGGTTTTCATTTTCGTTCTCTTTCTGACGTACTACTCTGATGAGTGTCAGACGAAAAGCTTTAGTAGTTATTATGTTTGTTTCCGACTTTCAAAGTATAGGCTTACTATATTCTCACTCGCTATATTCTCACTCATCAAATCCTTGTGCCTCTGTGCCAAAGTTCTATCTTATGTGTGATGAAGATTGTTCCATAGATTTGCATCTTTTTTCCATTCTCTCAGACAACTGCAAATTCATTTGTGCCTCACCCGTTTATAAGTACATCACCGCAGGGCAGGATGTCGAATTAAGATGTAAATTGCCCATTCAAAGATTCTATCTACGGGCCCTGAAGTGGAGAAAGGGGGACCACGAGTATCTTGAAAACAATGACGAATACGAGATTGCAGAACGCGGGGACTATTTTCGTCTTCTCATCAGAAAAGCCAACGCGTATCATGCAGGCACTTACACGTGTGAAGCACAGGAAACGTGGACGTACAAGAATGTTTCTGATCAAGTCAAGCTAACCGTGACTGATAGTGGTAAGCGTGATTGATATAACATTCTTCTTTGTTTTGTTTTTAAAGGTCTATTGGTCATTGATCACCCCCTTCTTTAGAAATAAAGCTCCATGGAACCAATGTGAGCCAGTGTAGCGACGGGGGGCGTTTATTCCGCATTGATTGAGCTCCTTTTTGCTTGTTATTCAGGTGATATAACAGTGACTATCATAGCATCTGTGCTTGGCGTAACTGCGGCCTTCGTTGTCGCCGCGGTCGTTTTATTTTATCTGATAAGACGCCGAAAGTTTGAATACCGCAGGCGATCGCTACTTCGTGGCAGCCGAAAACAAATTCTGAACAGTGTCACCACGGATGAAGTTGTTGACACACATTCAGCTGAGCTCAATCGAACAGTTTGGGCAACTCCAATTAAAGAGGGTGAGTCAATGGAATGGTGCACATAGTGCCACATACACCGTATATGTTAATATTATATACATGGTCGAATCTCGATTTGAGGGCTACCACTCACTTCATTTGATTTCCCCATGGTACGTTGTAGCATGGAGAACAATTTAGGGAGCCAGATATTTAGGTCGTCCAGTGGGGTGTAAGGAAGGGTCTCGTTGTGTCGATATTCCAATTTACAACTAAATTAAGGGACAAAAGTCCTTGGGAAACTACGAAAAAAGGCTACCAGCATGAAACTTAAACTGGTAAGCTGTTTCTGGGGACAACATCGTTGGGGGAGGAGGGGGGATGAAGGATAGGTGCAGAATTTCGCAAGTGTCCCAGGACTTTTGTCGCCTATCGTAGATAGCTACAATAGATTAGAATCGGATAACAATTGACTTTGGTTCAACTTCAGTGAATTGTAAATTGAACATGTGCTGTGAATTTTGTCAAGAGTACAGTTGTTTAGTTCGATTTGATTTTGCTGGAAGATTGAACAAGGGACAAGTACTTAGTTGCAATTGTTTACGCGATAATGGCTCCACCGCCAAATGACTCTTGTTTGTACTTTCTTTGTTTTCAGATTCAGACGCGAAAGATCGAGATTGCGACGTCTTCATTTGCTACAGCAGTCAAGACAAGGAGTGGGTACGCAAGACCTTGAAAAAGACCTTAGAAGACAACAACCTTAAGGTCTGCATCGACTACAAGGACTTTGCTCCGGGCGCCCACATCATTGAGAACATTTCAGGTGCAATAGATAGAAGTCGTAAGACCATTGCCGTATTATCTCCAGATTACGTCACCAGTGCATGGTGCAACGAGGAGCTGCAAATGGCCCTCGGCCGAATTGAGGATCGACATCAGGTCATACCCGTTATGTACAGACAGTGTACTGTTCCTAACTTTCTGACCACACGCACTTATTTGGATTGGTGTAATCCGGACATTCAGCCGTTGTTCTGGGATCAGTTGATCCAGGCCATACGAGACCCTGGCAATACTGCTGCTATCAAGAAAGACAATTCTTATGCGACCAAGGACAATTTCAACTTAATCAAAGCATAGCAAAGCTGTGTGATTAAGGTAACCTAAATTATCTCAACTTGATTGTTTTTGTAGATCACTTATTTTTCAATTTGTGCTTTTTTGCACACTGCATTAGCTATTCATGCTCTTGTCCTATATTATAGATTACTACATCTTAATACATTGTTAAATTACCAAGATAATGTAATACAATGTATTATATTATCTTCTATCTTCTTTCTTCTATTACATAATTCATTGATCTAAATTTGTTTCATATCATATTTTTATGAAACACACTGACAAAGCTTAGAGAAGATTAGGTAATTTAAAAAAGTTGCCCCTACTAGTTGCTGTTAATATAATTTAATAAATATTATAATTTTCTTGTAATATTGACTCAAAGAGCGAGCAATTATAACACTGTCGCAAAAAGTGTAATTATTCGAAGGTTCAAAAAAGGACTGGGCAGAGATAATTTTCCAAAAGCGCGCTTTGCAAAAATTCCATACACGCGTATGTATTTCTCTCGTTGCCTCCGCACACAACACTACCAGCAATGTTTATTGGAGAGGAAGGCTTATTTTCTGTTGTCTTCATAACTTTGTTAACAAATGCCGAGGGTAATCAGAATGAAAGAAAAAAATGCAATGAAGATGTGCGGATTACTATGATCATTAATGCTTTTGTTGGTGAGCAAATTATCATCATTAGTTTTATTGTTTCATTCAAGTACTAATTGATTTTCGAAACTCGGAATTTTTTTAGCAAAAAGAGAAAAAACGAAAATTGTGTGCAGTTGTGAAATTCATAAACGATTTAAAAATCAAGCAAATATACTTAAAATCTAACCTGCAAAGGATATTTAAAAGCATCCAAGTTACAAATTCTGTATTATATTATACAAATATGTTGATTTCTAGTCAGACGCTAAGATAAGACTGGTGGAAGTTCAATCTTCTCTGCCTTTTTCGAAATACCCTTTGTTTCCTCTACTTTTGTTCCATGTTGAGTAATGAAAGTCGTAGATTCATCAGATTGTCCATTTTCCACTTTGTCTTCTTTAACCCTTTCAAGTGCTCTAGCAGTTCTATGAGCTGATTCTATGGCTAAACTTGAATCGGTTCTTTGTTGCTTTCGCCTGTAATTAAAACCCCCAGATTTATATGCTTATCATCAAAAAAATTAAATAGAATATTTCAGAAAATTTTTGAACACCCTTTAGTAAGAAATTTGAGTTATATGGTGGTTGGGTTATCAGGACCTAGGGAAAAAGTCAAAGAAATAAATCATGCTAACAACAAACCTTTCATTTTTCAAGCCATTCAGCTTGGCAAAAAGCAGCCTCAAAACTCGTTCTCTCTGTTCCCAGGTTAAGTCCCCAATATCAACCTTGCCTTCGAGAAAGTTGAAGCTCTCTGCCTCTTTCATGTCGGAAAACACACTATTTGTACTGTGTTCAATTGGGAGGAAATTTCGGATTTTCGGATAGTCAGATTTGCCTGCATGAGCAGCCAGCATTTTGTTTTGGTACAACATTTGTGCTTCTTTTTTGTATTGCTTTCTGGAAGAAGGGTAAAACAATTCTCTTAGTACGAATGACAAGACAAATATTTGCAGTTGAGAAAATTCTTAAAACAAATATATTGCTTGAAATGTAGAATACAGTCTTGCACCAACCATCACCTACCTATTTCGGATGATCTCATTTTTCACGTATTCAAGGGAATCAAGGAAAAACTGTTCAATTTCTGATCTCTGAAATGAAAAATAATGTATGTACACTCAGCAATGTATAATATAACCATAACAACTCATAACACAAATGGGTGTCAATGAGTGAAATTAATGGCATTTAATAATTCATACTTATTCAATGTATAATCATTTGTTTGTTTACCTCATCCAAAATATTTTTTGCCAATTTCTTCACTCTGTTCATTTCTCTGGTTTTCAGTTCCACAGTGCGATGGAGGCGAGCTAGTTCCATCCTACAAGAAGCCAAAGAGTTAATCAAATCCTCGCTTTAACCCACCCCCGGAAATTACATCACTTGCTGTTGTTTGCCAATAGCCTGCAAGGAGGTGCAAACATACTTGCTCTGTTCTGATTGTGTTGATGCATGTTGCATGATTCTATTTCTCTCGTCTTCAAATTCTTTCACCATTTGACTCAAAGTTTTCTCAAGGCTCTCTACCTTTTCTTGAAGCTGAAAAAACAACAGCAATTTAATCTTTGATTCGGTATGATATCTTACTGCTGTAATATTTAACAGAGAAGATATGCAAAATACAAAATGACCACAAAAGGAATAGAGCTTCCAACCTCTTTATTCTGCTTTTGGTATTGTTTTGCTTGTACAACTTTTTCCTGCACTACCAAACTGTTTAGCTCCTAAAATATGGAAAAATCTCAGCTATTTGAATAGTAATGAGTTGTTTAAGTTGAAAAATAAAACAGATATTGATGCTAGAAAATTGAGCATGTGGCAACTGGTAACTCACCTCCTCTCCCTGAAGAGATTTGTTCTTGTTCTTCAGATCACCATTAATCTAAATAAAAAATAGTTGCTTTCTAAATCAAATCAAAAAACAAAAATTTAAAGAAGAAGAAACAGTGATAGGTGTGAAAAAGGGAAGAAATAACAGTAAGAACAGAATCCCAAGAAACTACTTAGAACAACAAGAAGAAATAAAATACTTTTTCAAGATTTTTTGTTTCATTGAGGTGATAAGCCAATGCTTCATTCAATCGAATATTTTCCTTGTAAACAGCCTTAGTTGTTTCATCAAGGTTGCTGTCATAATGAAGGACAGTAGTTGTTAATGGATAGATATGATAAGTAAATACATATTTAGTGTATTTACTGTTATTTATTCATTACCTTACTGCTTCCACGTGAGCTTGTTCTGCAAGTTCTGCTATTTTCTTACTTGCTTCTTGCTGAAGTCTCATCTAAGAAGATCAATGCACCAATAAAGCAGCTGAAATGTCTACATCATTAGATGGGTGGACCTTACATTTTTTCAAAACTAAATCTTCATCATTTCATGGCATCATTCTCACCTTTTCTTCAAAAAATTTATGTTCCATGTGTGACAATGTTGTCTTGTGCTGTTTTTCTGTTTGGAATAAAGCATCTTTGATCTAGAAAGTAACAAATACAGTTCTTGGAATAATTGTCCAAAACATATGTATTAAAAATCAGATGAAATGATGAATAGCGTGAGCAACCTCATCAAGCTCTTTTTGCATCTGTGCACGTTTTCTTCGAATTCTTTCACCATTTTAAGCTCTGACTGCATGAGCTTGACTTCCTCAGATTTGTCTGTGAGAGCATCTTGTAAATCGTGAATCTTCTGAGTGTAGTTATCAATCTGTATTTGACAGAAAAATTTCAATTTAGCACACAAATAAACCATGAACCTATTCACAATAAGATGAGCTGCGGTTGAATCTCTACAAGTCAAACTGCCAAAGGAAACAAAAACTTGTTTAACTTTATTGAGGTTTCGGGAAAACATTCTAAACCAAAACAGAAAAATGTTTGAGATGTTGGGAGTTCAAATAAAGTGATAGTTGACTTATCAAGGTTCAACTGTGTGTTTAAAGTTACATATCCATACTGTCACACTTACCAAAGATTGTTTCTCCTTTCGTGTATCACGTTTCAGTTCTTTGATTATCTGCTGCATCCGATCAATCTTTTAAAATAAAATTCCAACATATGAGATGCACAAATCATCATGCATAGTGTGCATTGATGAATTGAAAAATTAAAAATTCAAACCAACCTGTTCATCTTTTTTGAGATCTTCTTTCTTTAAGAAAGCCACAACTTCAACTGTGTCTCGTTCTGTTTGCAACATTTGGTTTTGAAGCTGTTCATTTTCTGTCAGCAACTTCTTTGCACTTTCTCTGTAAAAATTGAAAGCATGAAGCAGCATTATATACCTTATAAAAACAAATTTACAACAGGTAACACAGAACCCAAACCACAGGCACAAAAATGGCATGTTGGGTGAAAATTCCTCAAGAATTTCCATTTGCAATAACACCGATTTAAAGCATGGTGCAAAATAACACATCACTGTGAAAAAACTCAAGGAAAATGAGAATAAGGGATGCAGCTCAATAAAAGTTTGAAAAGTTGGGAGATGGTAAAGAAGATCTTCACCTGTACTCTTGTTTTGTTCTTTCAGAAACATGAAGCTTGCCTTCCCAAAGATGTGCATTGGCAACAGCACTTTTCACAACAGTGTCTTTGTCTTTCGCTTTGTCACCTTTCTTGCTGCAACGAATTGGAGTAAATGGTACAATTTAGAGGGAGTTCGACTATTTTATTGGTCTTTTGGACTTGTCAGGCCTCAACGGTAAGTTTTGGTGACAATTGTTGAATGAAGATATTTGATTTGATTTGTTGCGACAGGAAGGAACGATGACCCAAAAAGGGCAAGATTTCAGGCCTTACTGTAATCAAATAACATTTCCAAAATAACTGAAAGTATAAGATCCTTAAAAGCATACCTCTTAGATTTTTCCTTGCTCTTAGATTTACCTTTCTTAGTCTTTTTCGGCATTTTTATTTCACTGTTTTTCCAACATCCAGCTCTCTGTTTGCGTTTTAGATTGTTGTTAATATCACCACAGCCTCATTTTCATTGGGAAAGTTGCCATGTCAACAACTCAATGGAATCAATACACTTGGTTGTTGTTGTTGCTCTTATGGCATTCAGTGTCATTTATTTCCATTGGAAACCATATTCACCATACAACTAATATTAATTCAGCAAGTAAAAGTAGATGTAGAAAGAAAGTAGAAAGAGATTTAATAAAAGGCAGAACAAATTACTGTCATGCGAGAGCCATTGTCTTACTTGGAAATTTTGGCATGTTTTATATTCCATTAGAACAATATTAAAAATAATTTTTTCATTAGAGAAAATTACGCTACACAATACTAGCCGGTAGCCAGTAACTCAATGTTGCGAAGCACATAAAATTTAACATGTAGTTAAACGTTACTTAGTTTCAATAATTATTATAAGCATATACGCGTTTTTTATAAGAAACCTTGCTAAAGCTCCACCGGTGAGAGTCTCTTAATTTTAATTTTACGTGTAGAGTATAAGTAGGCGTTGATGTTTCAAATCCCTGTCGTGTTATACTTAAATCACTCTGCATAATACAGACTTTTATTTAAGTTACTTTCTAAACTATAAGTATATCATTTTTTAAAATCATCAGGGGCGTCGTGGCCGGGGGGGCAGGGGGGGCCATGGCCCACCCTGTGAAAGCAAAATCGCTGGATTTTTCGGAAATTTTGGGGATTTTTTTACTTTTTCGGAAAATTTTCAGCATTTGACCCACTTTTCGGAAATTTTTTGCGCTTGGCCCACCCTAAAATTCAGGTCCCACGACGCCCCTGAAAATCATGTTAATCTGTCAGCCATTCCTTTATTGTACGGCTCAAGGTTGCTTATTTGCGCTCCTTTACGTTTTGGTAGAAAGCGAGCAGCTATGGCCCGAACCAAGAGACAGACGACTTCAATAAGTGACATGCAGGACGCTCCTAGTAGTAGCCCCATTTGGCCACCAATATCACTGAATATATTCACGATTGGATACAACTCCTTTTCTTCGTAAACAATCTCCGACAGCTCATCGTAATAGAAACTAACTTGCATGAGTTTCTGCCTGATCTCACCGATACTGTAATTTCTATTGTTCGGATCTTCTCTTTCCACTTCTGCAATAACCTTCGAGAACATATCTGCTTGCCACCTCTGTGGCCATGGATTCTGGCTTACCTTTGTCTTGTAAATCGCTTCACGGCACGGTAAACTGCAATTGCACTTTTTGTAGTTAAAATTTCGCCACACTCTTGCTTTGCAATGCAGGTAGTCTTTGTACGAGGTGAAATTCCAAAGATTTGGATACACACTTTCGGGCATGAAGACACGCATTGTCGGAGGCACGTACTGGCACGCATTGTAATACGCTATGCTCTTGCAGGAATAATAGCAATTTTCCACTGTGTATTTTCCCGGTATTATACTTACTATGTTTTCATTGCCATTTTTGGTACAGTTGGCTTTAAAGGGACTCGGTTGTCTAATCTTAATGCTTTTCTCAATTCCAACATGCGTGTGATAGCCAGGTGATAGGTAGACGGAGTTAGTTATTCGTAGTTGCTCCTCTGGATCATGAATGAAAGCAAGCAGACCGCTTCTTCTATCCTCCAATGGTCTCTCGTTTTGTTTTGATCCTTCGTATTCATTTTCATCGTAATGCAAAACCATTTGCAGTCCGTTCCGCTCTCCCGACCAAGCCTGCTTTAAATTTGAGTATTTGTTCAGCGTAAAGCACAGGCATAGGCTCGGCGTGAGCGTAAACATAGATGGGAATTTGAAAGCGTCCTGGCCAATTATCATATTGTGCTTTGAATAGTTAGCCATGAAGAGTTTACAGGCCATGTTGAAATACTTTTGGTTGATTTTGTTCTTGAATTTCCAATTGCGCTGAGAGCAATTCAACGGCAAGTATTCTGCCTGCGGAGGAGGATTTTCAGCCAAACTTTGAACATTCGTATCGCAGAATGTGATAGCTGGCATTGACATTGTGGGGCTGATCTTTTTCTCTTGTGTTACGTAGACTTCCTTTTCACGATGCTTGGACACTGTGTAGACTAGTACGTATATCAGGGATCCAACTGAACAGAGCAACAGTGCTGTCCACACCAATCTTTGCCATCTGCTATTAGCCGATGCTATTCTAGATGGCCCGTGAATAGTCAGGTTTTGTAGTTCTTCATACAGCTCTCCATTTTTTATTACTGCATCAGCAGAAGTGTTATATTCTTTTGCTTTCAGTGAGTCCAATGACTTATCCATCTGTTACAGTGCAAGAAAACAAAACAACATTTCCAGTCAGTTGAAGGGTGCAAAAAAGAGAATTTGATAGGGCTTGGGCATAAGATTACTGACTTGGCCTTTGAAACTGTAATACCACTTATCTGATATGGTATTCTGAAAGAGCTGGAAAGATCCAATATTCTATTTTCCTTTTGACATTGCGTAACGTAGGTTGTGCAAAACCTTTTTATATTGAATTTATGGGACAGACAGAAATCAAAACCGAATCAATATTTATAATTATTTATTTCGCAGCTGTATGCGTTTTATTTTTGCATTTTTGCATTGGTAAGCTGAAAAATGAAATTTTGAAATAAATATTACAGCCATAAATCTGTAAATTACTTATTTGTTATTATCCAAGTTAATTACAAGAAAGGAAATCAGTCCCTTGCCAAACCGTTTGTTGTCAGAAAAATAAGTCTGCTTATTAATAAGTATAATAAATCTGTTTGATTAGTTTACTCGTCAATGTAGAAATGAGATGGAACAGCCAACAAAATAAGGCGAAAAGGCAGTTTTATTTGCAAAATGTGAATTGCATGATCAAACACCAAACACTTCATTGCCATTACCATAGATCTTCGAATAAGCCTCGTGGAGCTTATTTGCAAAAACGAAATTTTAGCTGCATTATTGTTCAATATTGAGCAAAATAAAAGGTATGCGATGCAGCCAATCAATAAAGTTATTGGTTTAAATTTGCTGTTATTTGCAATACACTCACTAAACAACTCCAATGTGTGGAAACTTGGGCTCAATATCCTTGCAAATGATTTATCAGGAAGGGGGCTTATTCGAGGATTTACGGCAATCCATGTTCATACTGGTTGTGGACTCGAACTCAAATCCCAAATCAATAAAGTTCTTGGTTGTCTTGCGAAAATTTCTGTTGTTGTGTTGTACGTCATTATGTCATTATTGACAAATGAGGTTGGATTTTGTTTAGAAAGTTTATATTCTTATGGTTTAAACATAAGAAGATATATAACTACGAAACAAGAAAGATATTATTTTCTATTAAAATCAAACAGAACATGAAGTGTTTGAAAAGAACAAAAGCACAGTAGACAAAATTGTTGGCCTAGGCACACTCTTTTGGACCACTTGACTGTTGAAAGAAAAGAAAACCATGGCGGTAAATGAAACTTTTGAAACACAACGCATCCAGGAGCTCAAAAATGAACGGATTAACTTGCAAAAGAAAACCTTTACAAAATGGATGAATACATTTTTAAAGGTTTGTTCTTCTTAACTTGTTTCTCGAAACTTTTTGCACAATGTTTTCATTGCACCGCCCACTTTTGATATAAAATTGTACAATGTTGCAGGGTGAGTTTTTTGTAAACAATATATTTGAGGATCTTTCTGATGGCAGAATTCTGATCAAGCTATTAGAAGCAATTTCTGGAGAGAAAGTTGGAAGGATAGGTATGTATGAAAGTTATATGTATAAATGTAAACATATCCACTCTGGCAACACTTGTTTATAAAGCAAAATTCATTGTGTCAGCTCAAAGGAATTATTCATCCCTATTCTATCAAATGTTTTTCTTTTTTAGCTCGAGGTAAACAGAGAATTCACAGAATGGAGAATGTTTCCAAGGCTTTATCTTTTCTTCAGAAATCCGTAAGTTCTTATTTCCAAGCTTGATTCTATGCAAACCTTAAGCCAGGTATTTTATGCTGGCATTAATGAAGACTATAGAAGAGCAATGGAAATCCTGCATCCAAGTTCAAGTCCACCTTAACTTTTTGCAAGTAATTTCTTACAGATACCTTACAGGGTGACAGGAATAGAAAGTGCAGAAGGAATAAGGGGTAACTTACAGATACCCCTTATTCCTTCATTTAAAAAGGCCCTAAAAGTGGGTAAATATGATTTATGAATGCAAAATTATTAATTTCAAAAGGTGAAACTTGAAAGCATTGGTCCCCAAGACATTGTAGATGGAAATAGAGATTTAATTCTTGGATTACTATGGATGATCATTTTGAGGTTTCAAATATCAGATGTTCAAAATGAGGTAAGCAAGCAGTGCAAATTAGAATGCTTGATTGAGTGAGAACTAATCAACAGCAAATGCTCTTGTAGTTGCTTGCAAATAACAGTGGTGAAAATGCACTGCAGCAAATCAAAAATTCTTTGAGTTAAAGGAATTTGTAAAAATTACAATATTTTCTTCATAGAGTGGTTCACAAGATGCAAAGTCAGCCAAAGAAGCACTTTTACTTTGGTGTCAAAGAAAAACCAAAGGGTGAGATTTTATTTTATTTGGAAAATTAGTTTGTTTGAAAAGTCCCAAGTGGAAGCTTCATAGAAGTTAGTTGCAACTTAACAGAAGCTATTCTTTACCACTTGGATGTTTTAGACGAGGTAATGCATAGTGAATGGTGTGGTTGATCTGACATGGTAGGACAAGCAGTCAGAGTCAATGTAATACTGATTTCATTTATTTATTTTTGTATTGCTAGGTATTCTGGTGTAGACATAAAGAATTTCACTACAAGCTGGAAGAATGGTCTTGCATTCAATGCACTCATTCATAAACACAGGTATCTATTTTTCTTGTAGTAGATGCTAGATACTTCTTTTGGCAGTAATTGTCTGCTTTCTAAGACAGGAGTGTGTCGCTTGGTGGTTAGCCTTGTGCTGGGTTTGATCCTTTGGAAGCCATGTCTTTACTTGCTCAAACCCACATACAGTAGAACCAAAAACTCAGTAGTCCCTTCTTCCGAGATGATCGATTACCCAGAATTTTCGGGTGTAAGGGTTTATACCAACCAAATCCACAACCATTCAAGTTGTTTGACAACTGAATTAGCTGTATAGTATAAATATTTGTATTAACTTACTTACTTAAGATTATGACAGATTACCTCTGGTATATTATATATTTTAGTTCTGCAATTATCTTATAGGGTTGAATATAGTATGGTTAAGGTTTGTCTTCTTTTCCATAGACCTGATGTACTGGATTTCACAGAGCTTCAGCCTTCAAAGCACATTTCTAATTTATCCAACGCATTTGACATTGCAGAACAACGACTTGGTGTTGCTAAGTTACTCGATCCTGAAGGTGCCATATTTTTCTCCTATTTGATACACTACTCTAGTTCATTATTGTCAAATGTTACGCGTATTCAAAATGTTTCTATCTTCTGCTGCTCAGTTTAAGCTAATTTTATTCGCAATTTTTTGCCACCATATGTAAAGAATTGAAAGTTAGTTAAGCAGCAATTGCATGTTTGGGGAGATATGGTATGGGGTCAGTTTAAGTGCTTTGCCTGCTGTTGCTAAAGGAAGAGTTCAATTGTTTAGTTTGTGACGATTTTCTTATCGTTTCTTTAGATATTGACTGTCCTCGACCAGATGAAAAATCCGTCATGACCTACGTGTCAATGTTGTATCAATATTTTGCCAAAATGAAGCACGAGGAGACGGGAGGAAAGAGAATTGCCAAGGTAACTGCAACAAGCATTTGTGTAATTTTCCTATCATGGCATACTGGTCCTAACAACTAGTCTAGCATTGTTGCCCTGAAAGCTGGCTGACAAGGAGAGATGTTTCTACGTAGAAGCTCAAGGACCCCAAGCATTATTATCTATTCGTTAGAAATTGTACGAAGTCTGTATTGTTTGAGGCGGGAGGGGGGATGTCACACATTTTTCCAGACTCGCCCATCGACACAGAGTATCATTACAGACCATTTTTTGAAAGCCTACAATGGATATTTTGTTGTCATCTTTAATAATAATAGTAATGAAAATTGTATTAAAAGTCGAATGTCTAAACAAGATAACCTATCAGTACAATATATATTTACTGCTATCATTAGGGTCTTGAATGAATGTCGTTTTGAGTCGTTTTTCTTTGACGTTAATCATGATTGTGTCCCTTTTCAGATAATTGGACTGCTAATAGAGGTGGATAAAATGAAGGCTGATTACATTGCAATGGTCAGCAGTCTTTTGAAGTGGATCCGAAGCAAAGTCGAATTTCTCGAGAGACCCGTTCCGAAAACATCCAAGCTACTACAACAAACCATGAACGAAGCCAAGACATTTAGAACGGTGGAAAAGCCACCAAAGTAAGAATCGAATAGAGCCTTGGTTGTTTTCAGATGATCCTCTGCTCATTATAATGATAATCTCTACAACCTTCGTTAACCAGAAGTTTTAGTTTTATAGTTGCATAAAATGATGTATTTTTCATTCGTTTGCAGATACACTGAGAGGGCTAGCATTGAAGAGTTCTTTTTTGTACTGCAAACTAAAATCAGTGCCAACCAACACAAGCCTTATCGTCCTCCGAATGGAAAAACCATCAGTGACGTAAGCAAAGCTTGGAGTGAAATGGAAAAGGCGGAACACAGACAAGAGATTGCGTTGAGAGAAGAGCTTGCAAGGTAGGCAGGCTATGATGTTCCGAGTTTAAAAGACAGACAGGCTTTGATTTCATTAAAATTACAGTGACAATGCTGCGGAGGCTACTTATATTTTCGGAGTAGTCTTTGCTTGGAAATCTAAGAAGTGGACCATTTTATCAGAAATACTTCACAGTAAATACATCAGTGAAGTGTTATTTTTATTATAGACAAGAAAGACTTTCTCACCTTGCGGAAACATTTGAAAAGAAGGTAAGAGTTTGTTATGTGAGAATATATTTATAGGGCTTCCTTTCTTGCGTTTAGGTCTCTGGAATTTTCTCCGAAATAGTTAGGCAGGAAGGTTTCTCGCTCATCATTCTCTTATTTTCTTGTCAGGCATCTCTACGTAACTCTTGGCTTGATGAAATGTTCCGGGTGATGGAGGCAGAAGAGAAAAACTCCAAGTCTCTCCAAGTTTCCAACATAAACATCAGTTTCAAAAGACACGAGGCAATGGAAACGGACTTAAGTGCAAGGGTAAGACTTTGCAAGGCATTGTCATTGCCATTGGCAACGCACCTTACTGTCATTGTTTGAATGGTTGTTGTCTTGGTTTATCGACTCGTTGTCTTCTTGTCAGGAGATTAAAATTAAGAACATTGAAACCATTGCCCAAGAACTTGTCAACGAAAATTATGAAGGAAGTGAAAAGGCAATGAAAAGGTATTTTTATTTGTGGTAGTTGAAACATTTCATTAGCTGAAGGTGTGTTTTTTGCAGGCGTGCACAGGCGTGCACTGTTTAATGCGTAATGTTGTTTGATTTTCCTGACAGGTTAAATGAGATAAAGGGAAAGTGGACGCGTCTGTTAGATATGCTTAACCAAAGGAGAAGATTTCTTGTTAGCTTGAAAGAAATTTGTCCTCTGCTATCTGAAATCGAAGGACTCAAATTGCATTTAAAGGATATGGAGGTAATTATCTCTCTTGCCTTGCATTGCATCTTATACCATTGCTATTACTATCAATGTTTTAATTACTATTCTCATTTATGGTGCGTAGCAGAAGCATATTCTTGTAAAAGATTGATATTTTCTGAATGGGCCAGTTGCTGATTCAACTCAATTTTAGTCTTGTCCTAAAGTCTTGTGAAAATCCAGAATGCAAGATCCAGTGTTTATCGTTAGTTCAACTCTTGTGGCGAAATTGTTGGCACTTGTGCTTGCCACTCATGGAGTCGCGGATCGATTCCACTCAACTCCACTTGAAGTTGAGTTGAAGTTGAGTTGAAATTAAATGAGGCCTGGTACACCGAGGATCTACAAGAGAATGTAGATCCCCGGCGTACCGGGACTTTTCGTCTTTCCGTCGAGAATGATTTTCCGGCAGAAACGCCGAAAAACCATCTACGTATCGTACTCAACTACTAACTCTGTTGGTACACCGGGGTGACGAGGGCCAACAGTGCCGGTCTGTTCATATATATCCAGCGACATCTGCTTGGAGACTCGCCACCAATAGATATAGACACGTCAAATTACTATCTGGATTCGTGTGCACAGATATTCTAGTTGTGGGCACGAGAGTAAATACGCATGCGTATTCATATCACAAGTTATCCTTTGTCTATAATTTGAGTTCAAGTTATAGACAAATTATATATTCTTTATCAATTTCAGTTTTTATTTGTTCTGTGATACTGTGTACGGGTGCTTCTAGAGACAATTTGCCTTACGCAGATGAGCGAATTGACTTGGAGAGGGCTGGGTCGATCGCTGGTGGGGTGAATTTACTCTTCGTCTGCAACAGTGCATCATCAAACGCTATTGTATTAGACACCCAAGCAGCACCCACCTGAATTCTGTTTACAGCTAATACTATTGATATTACTCTTACCATTACTATTGTTATTACTATTTCCATTATTATTACCATTACTCTATGGATATTTTAATACATTAGATGAAATAGCTAAATTTGTTATGTTCAGGCTTAGACCCTTTTTTTGTTCTCGCTTTTTAGGCTGGAATGTCTTTTGATGAACAACCAAGGCAGCTTGATTCAGTCAACGACCTCTTGCAAAGGCACATTCTGGTTGAATCGCAGATTAATGGACACAAGAACAACATTAATCAACTGAAACAAACGTTCAATACCTTGGCTCGCAATAAACATCCCAAGACTGAGCTGGTTGCTGAAAAAATGCAGGATGTTGTGTTAGTTTTTCAGGTAGGTTCCTTTTCTTACTAAAACCAACTGGAGAATAGAAAATCTTTTCTTTCTCTCAGGTTAATTTTTTATTTTCCCACGGTTAAAAAGTAGCTGATGGCTCTTTTGAGTCTTATTTCAAGATTATTTCTTGCTCCAATTCCACTCTTACCGTGGAAACCCGCATAAAAGAACTTGCAGATGTTGCAGATCCATGTAAATGTTCGAACACAATAGGTTATTGTTTTGTCTATTGTCTTAGGAGAAAATTTAGCTTAAGGGTTCTTATAAAAGTAGGTTCCTTCCTGTATGCGAGTTGCTATACAGTACCGCTCTTAATTTTTGAACACCATAGACTCAATTTGTTTTTGTCTTCCTATCTCATCATCTCTTGTCTTGCATCCATTCTTGTTCCATAGTCGATAGATATAAGGCAAGGAGAAACCATGGAGAAAAGGGAGCTTTGATTCTGAAACCTTAGGATATAAGATCTCCTTCCCAGGGAATCTCTTCTTGCTTTATAGTCTAAGGTCCCCTTCGTCTCTCAACCTTTTTTGCAGTTTCTCAGTTTAATTACTTTATGATTCCTCCTTGCTTTATCAATCCGTTCACAAGTATTTTGCTTATCACCCTGCAGAAAGTCAATCGAATTTCGAATGAGAAGAAAAAGAAATTGGAAGAGTCTCGTGATTTTCATACATTTGTCCAGACCGTCCAAGAGGAGATTGCTTTCATTGAAGAGAAGGCGCAGCTCGCAGCAACGAAAGAAGTCGGCAAAAACCTGGTCGCTCTTACCCGTCTGCAGAAAAAGCTACAGGTAAGCCAGCTGTTTACTTATTTCCATCCCACCCCCCTCTTGCATGCTAAAGCAGCAATTGTTCACCCCTGTTGGGTTGTTTGGCTGGTGCTAGATGTTTGGCTGCTGAAGGAAATGAAATGGTGATTAAGCAAATCCGAGCATACCGAGCGTTAGGTATAAGTTAAAGTTTGGTCGTATAAGGAAGGTCTACACAACACACAGCACATGCACATGCTCTAGACAATATGCATATTGTTAATCTACGCTATTATCTTGTTATGCAACACAATATCTACTGAATTCGAGTCATGTCTACGCAACCTTCGCGCACAGTCGGGGCCATGTCTGCATTGTTTAGGTACTATGTCAGTGAGTAACCTGGAGCCCCGCGAACTACACTACTTACATAAGTAGACAGTGTTTACACGCCAAATCCCGGGCTTCAATCGAAGAAAGTCACAATTCGCGGTTTTAATCGAAATTTCTATTTAACATTATTTTAGCACGGAATGCAAACCTTTTTTACCGACGGGAAATATCTATAAAAATTTAATATAAATGCTATAGAATTTTATTTTTCCAGGGATTCGTGTTTTAGCGTTCAAGTCTAGACCATTAAATATGTGTTAATAATTGTTTCTATTTGAAGTCGGTAACTTGATTGATTGTAGCAGGTGTGCGACGTTCCATTCTTTCAATGCCGAAGAGTGAGAGCCGTTTTTCGAAACTTCTTCTTTGTGCCTATGTATGTGAAGGTCTGACGAGAATACGCCAATGAAAGAGTTATTTGCAAAATCATATTTGCAATGTCTTTGGGTCAAGTCAATTCACATATATTTGCTTTGTGAGCGCACAGCACACATTAGCTTTATTACAAGCGTTATTAGTTTTACGCTGCTAATTAAGATCATGAGTACACTGCAGCTCAAAAAGCTCACAAGCAAACTTATCTGATCACATAATTCTTGTTTGCGGTTTCATTATCAGGTTTTTTCAAAATCATCTGTTTGCAGGAGAGCTTAATCGTCTGCCCGGATTCTGCCTGGATGTCTATTTGCATAAATTAAAATTCATTAAGTTACTTTGTCTGCCGGGCTTTGTAGATGAGTCAAAATATCATTGTCTTAGTTTTGTTTGAAATTTGTTTACAGACTAAGCTGAAGCGTCGAAGTCAGTCTGTATTGTACAATGTGGAGTCAGTCTCTTCATTCACAATGTTTGTTCTCCTCCACTGCGCCAGCCACACCGTATGTTTTGATATGGGAGATTAGTCGAAGAGGTCGATGTTGACCTTTAAATGCTTCCCTATGCTGCACCTATGGCAGCAAGTCCTGGTGACTTGCTGTAGTTTCATAGTACTGTTGGATGATCTGGAAAACTGTACAGCGCGTGGGTTAATTGCTGTGGATTGCAAGCATAGGGCATTATCGTTGCACACATATTGCTTATTGCTTCAGCTTGAATAACAGCTGACTTTGCTAATAAAATGAGCTAAGAAAAGCGCGTTTCCGTGCCTAACTCAATTTTTTTGATTTAGACATTTCCGTGTATGTGCAGTTGAATAATTTATTACTGCGATACATTATATGTTATGTTTGAATGAATTTTCTCAGAAGCAATAATTGAATCACCGACTGTCTGAATTTTATGTTATATCCTGTATGCGTAAGTGCAGCCTATATATACTGCTACTGCCTGTTGTTTGTGAGCTTTTATTGGGGTCCAGTACGTGTTTTTATACCCCTCAGTCATTGCTCAAAAAGAATTTTTTTACATTTGCTGCTGCGTAGCGAAGCGTCTGCGCAGCTGAGTCTTTTTCGAGAAAAAATCTTGTGTGTTTGTGTCATTCTAGCCTCCGCGTAGCCTCAAATGCTCCTCCCTTCACCGCGCACGCTGGTTTTATTTTCAATTCATCAATGGCGATAATCTTTGCTGCAGTGTAGTGAGAAGTGCCAGAAATATTGGGGAAAGGATATTTGGTTGGGTTTGGCTATTAATAGCTAGTTTATAAGATTATTTTATAGGACTAGTATTGTCTCGGGAAAGAGGGAGGTGCAGGATGTGTGCAAAACTTACAAAAACGCTCTTTAACCGGAAATGAATTTTCATTGGCTAACGCGATTTTTCTTAGCGACGTGGTAGCAACGGGTCTGGCCATGGATCTTCACAGTGAAAAGCCTATGGGCTGCGCCTAACTCATGTTTTAAAAGTTGGTTTTATCGCGTTATTTTGGTAAAATATTGAACAAAATATGTTTTTCTTGCGGGTTCGTATATGATATTTCAAATTTTTCAAGTTTTTTCAAACATTTTTCACTTCTGGGTTTTATTTTTCGCTTTGTCAAAACATACCAAATTTAGGCTCGTCCGCCAGTCCATTGGTCAGTAAACTCAATTATTAGGGTCATACTTCATTTCAATCGAGGAAATACAAAATTCTAGAAAATACTAATCATAAATAGTGCGGGTTCGTGCTTTCTCGGTTAGTTTTCAAACGCAGCTAATGTACGAAATGTTATGTTTCACTTGTATGAGGAGTGCAGATATGAATTGCAGACATGAATATGAATTGCGCATTCGTAAATGTTATTATTTTTCTTTAATTGATTTTGACCTTTTTTGATAGTAGGATGGCATAATCTCATCCATTTCAGAATTTTTGCAAATAAATAGATGGCACTTTTCCAAGTAAATTCTCTTTTGCTACATCAATAGTTTTGAGCTGTTTTGCTGTCCATATTACAAAATGGGTCCATTCAATACGGGCTCATGTCAGTTCAGCTTGTACTTGAACCCATTGGGGATGAAAGATGGAATAATATAAGGTTCAAATGTATAAAACACTTGCTTGAGTAATATATGAAAGTCACAGAAAATAACAGTCAACCAGCTGGCTTGGACTTTTTCCAAGTATATTAATAAGGTGCACCCTGGATGGAGTCACTGAAACACCCTCTAATAAAAGTAAGAGGGACCTTGGAGATCAAACGACCCTATTGAAGTAGCACATTCGAGAAGATTGCTCAGGCTTAACTGAAGGTCTAAGTTAAAGAGGATAGTTTCTAACTTGCAAAGAATGTAAACTTAGATAGAGAATAAAATTGCTGATTTTTAATGCCAGCTGCACTGCTATCAGTCAGTCTTGAATGGGCCCTTTTGTTATATGGACACAGAACAACTCAGAACTGCATATTGATGTAGTCTGTAAAACATTAGCTTCCACAAGGGGCGTTTGAAAATTAACCAAGACAGCACAAACCCGCACCATTTTCCTCAAAATGATTATTATTTATGATTAGTGTTTTCTGCAATTCATCATTTGCTTAATCGAAATGAAACATAACCCCCAAAAATTGAGTTACTGACCAATTGACTAGCGGACGGGCCTAAATTTTGTATAGATATATAGGGCACATTTTGCACACCGCAAAATACAGCCGAGAAACAAAAATAGACAAAAAAACTTGACAAATTCGAAATATCATATACGAACCCGCAAGAAAAGCATATTTTGTTCAATATTTTGCCAAAATAACGCGATAAAACCCACTTTTAAAACATGAGTTAGGCGCAGCTCCATAGGCTTTTCACTGTGAAGATCCATCATGGCCAGACCCGTTGCTACCACGTCGCTAAGAAAAATCGCGTTAGCCAATGAAAATTCATTTCCGGTTAAAGAGCGTATTCAGTAATGGCTGTTTCCAACGAAAGGCAGAAGTTTGATTTCGCGATGAAAGTTCTGATTGAAACAATGTTTGACTTTATGATTTTTTATTTAACTAAAACATAGCTGTAATTAATATTTAACTTGCAAGTTATAATTTATATCAATAAGCATTCATAAAATTCATGTTTTGCCATAATGCTGTTAAATATTCACGTAGAACTTTGATTTAGGCTAGTGAGTAAGTTGATGTTTTTGAGAATTGCAAAGAAAACAAGTTTCGTTATGAAATTATATTTTACATATATTTTCTAATGGAACTTTTTAAAAAGAGACAACTACACCGACAGTGTTAATAACAATGACTCACAAACTTCCCAGACCTGGTTTGGTCGCGCCCAATACCCGTTGATAAATAAAAATGATAAATATATATGACATATGGGAAGTTTCATATATTTCATATGGTACCAGCGTGCAGTGTATATACCACATACTGTATACGTATGTGTTTGTTGATTTTGTCCGTGGAAGAGAGGTCGCTTTTGCAATACAATTAGCTACCAAGTCTTGGGTAGGAGAAAACATTTGTCTCTTGAATTTGTTGCACACATGTCGCATTAATCGAGGCTTTACCGTAATGTCTTCGGTGAAATAATACTGAATGCTACCAGCTCTTTAAAACATATACAGTCAACTCTGTCTACTTCGAACACCCTGGGGAAGCGTGAAAATGTTCGAATTACAAGAAGTTCGAATTATAGAGGTTTGTTTTATAAGAATTGGTTCATTTGGTGATCCTTGAAGGGACAGAGAATTTCGTTCGAATTATACAAAGTTCGAATTACACGAGTTCGAACTATGCAGATTTGACTGTATACACCAAACTTATGCTTATGCCAAGCAATCGTTCATCAGTAGAGATGCATCCACCTAACCGGATTCTGGCAATAAGGCTCTTATTGTAATATACACTGAAATCCCGCATTAATTTTGCATTCAACGTATTGCTAGAACACAATAGGCTAATTGTTTTAGCAGAAATATCAGTCTGAAGGCTCTCTTCCATGCAGATTTTCACAGTGCACATGGGCCCGTAATTGTATACAGGTTAATTAAAATGAGTCCAGTGCTCTAGTCTGTATGAAAGCAAAACATGTCCTTGTTCGCCTTGTTATGCGTGAGAGAACTATGCAATGTTGTTCAGTCTGGCTTGTGAACCGTACTGTTGGGTTGCGAATGGTGGTACGTGTGTCTTACAGACCGCATGGCCAGAATCTCTTCAGGCATTTCCTCACCAAAAAACCATTTACGAATCGCCGCGCGGATCGCGCTGTTCAGAACGCAGAGGAGCACTTGCTTGAGAATCGGACAGACGAGCATTATGAAAACCGACCAGTACAACGCTAGACCGGTAGTTACGTCTGAGACTCCGCCCGTGTTGTTCATGATCGATTGGACAACGATAATCGGCATGAAACACACAACAATCGTTAGGAACAGCCCGAACGTTACGCCGGCTTGTTTCAGTTCGACGCGGCGTCTTCTCAGCACGGTCTGCTTCGCTTCGACTATCGAACACTGTCGTATTCTCTTGTGCATACTGCGAGCCGTGAGCATTATCCTGCCGTGTATGAGAATAAGCAGTGCCACGATAATATACATGATTATGTTCAGGTACTGAAGCTCGTTATGCTGCTCCGTTGCGTAGAATCTAAGAATCGTGAACGATACAATGGCTGGTAGATTGAGAAGACAGCACACTGAGACGGCGATTTTAGTGCTCATAAAATTACAGTAGGCGAACGGGAAGAATATCAGCAAGTATCTATCCAGTGATACGGCTAAGAATGAGAGAAACGATGATATCGTCATTATATAATGCAATGCGTTGAATATCTTGAACAGTAGTGGTAGTATTGGTGCGCTAGCTGTCGTGTTTTGTATCCATACGAGCAAATACGCCGTGAAGGTTGGCTGCAGTGTGATTGCCGTGATCAGATCCAGGATTGTCATGTTGACGAGAAACACTCGAGTTCCTTCGCTGAAGTTTCTCGCGCTGGTTATGCCCTTCAACGCGCACACGTCCAATAGAACCGCCACGATGTTCAGTATCGTATTGAGTATGCTGATTGCGAGGAAATTGCTTTTTAGTATTCGCAGTATGGACAGTGCATTTGTGTGCATCGGTTTCACAGTGGTAAGAATCGTCGTGTTTGACAAACTTGAAATATTCCCTCCGATAATGCCAGACATTGTCATGTGTACTTCTATACGTGTATGTACCTCACATACGTGTGTCTTCTATGTGTTTTGTTTCTGTGTTGTGCAATGCAAAGTAAGCGATCTCGCTTTTCTGGTCTGATTTGTGCAAGGCGTCATTGACTCAATTGAATTTGGATGCACTGAGCACTGCACTATCAACGATGCTGGATGCTTGAAGTTATGGTTTGCCACGGGTCGGCTTGACACGTCGGCTACTTAGCCTAAGCTAATTATGTCTTTTTTTCCACAAACACACACACACAAAATGTGTAGTCAAAGCAGAATTTCCTTCTTCAATTGTCGTCTAATGATATTATGCCAGAGTTCCGAAACAGCTGTTTACAGAACTGTTTCCCCCTAATTTTTGTTCTTGTAGCTGCGTATCATGTGTGGGGCAATTTTACAGGTTGGTTACGTAGCTGTTTTGGTTGCGTGGTTTGTGATTTTGAAATTAAATATTCAACGTGAAGGCGATGCAAGATCAGCACTAGCACAACTTTGACTTTATATTGTCAACTATTCTCAGGCCCACTTCTTGAGAAGGTATGCCATGAAGACCTGAAAGGTCAGTTGCGTCAAATGTGTCACGCCAAATATTCACCCCTTTGCAACCGTGGCCTCTTCAGGGCAAGATGCGCAAACTATCGCCGCTTATCGAGAGCGAGAAACGTGAACTGCTGTGGCCTTTCGAGAGCAAGGAACGTGAACTGCTGTGGCCTCTTCAGAGCAAGGAACGTGAACTGCTGTGGCCTCTTCAGAGCAAGGAATAAGAACTGTTTTGGCCTCTGCAAGGCAAGAAACGTGAACTCTTCGATAAGCCGTTTAGGGGAAATTTTAGCAATGTAAGGCAGTAAATTAACATAATAATTATAGCGCAATCTCTCTCTCTCTCTAAATTGTTGTGGAGGCTTTCTTCAATCCAGTTTCGATAAACTCCGAAGCTTATCTTTCTCAACGCTGCCGGCTATATAATCTACTAAAATACCATATAATGCGTTGCTCACAAAGCTATCGCACTGCGTAATTAACAAACACTCTTTAATAGCAAGCCATTCCAAGATATTTCATAATTCTTTGTTGCATTGCTTTGCCACAATCACCTGCCGTGGCGTATCCAATTATATGACTCATATATACACAAACACATTAATATATATATATATATGTGTGTTTGTGTGTGCATAAATTTCTTCAAAGTATATCATCGTGTAAATTCTATGTTGATACATATAGCAGCTGAACGAACTAATTTACCGAGCTTATACGATTATGTAGCTTCAAAAGAAGGTCAACCCACCTGATTGCTCTGCTACATCCCTTCATCTCCTGTGGGATGCTTCAATATTTATACTACCTGTGCTTCTTGGTTGCTTCTCCAATCTGCTGGCTTTATCCAAGTATATTTTGGCTGCGTTTACCTGCACGATTTCCTTGCTTGCGTGGATTGTGTAGGCAGTAGGTAGTCTTTTTACAAACATTCAAATGTATGCCATCAATCTTTTTTTGCGTATCGATTCAACCTATGCAGAGATGATCTCACACCCACAGTCTTTGTGTACAGTTTTTTGGATCTTCTTCAATTAGCTATATCTTGGCATGAAGCTTTCCTTTGGATAACTCTGCCTCTGTGTCTTGCTTTTTCTACGAGATCTCCTCAGTTTAGTAGCTATGTCCTTGCCGTACCAGAATCTTATGCATATGCTCTACAATCCAAGTCGAATTACTGTAAGGCCCTGTTGTCGTTTGCAGCTGTACTCTTGTATATCCGCCGCATTTAAATAACAAGGAGCCACTTTGATGATCTGCTCTTATATGAAATGGGCTTCACAATATGTCACCAGTCTTGCTTCCTTCCTCTCATTCTGCTCAGAAGAGGCAATTTGTGCATGAAAACGTTGTTTACCAATGGTGATTTGAATAGACCAATGGCTATTGGTGGCGAGGAGCTGTGAGGGTCTGAGAACGAGTGCGTCATTTTATTCTATCCTGGTGAGGGCAATGATGTTGATCATTGAGGCATCGCTCTGTGCACGTCAATTTCTCCTGTCTAAAATGTCAATGGCTCATTAACTGAAGACCTTGTTTGGTTTTTATTTGCCCAGTTAGAGATGTATTTGCAATGCGAACACCTTTGGAAGAAAAACGCGGTTTTTAAAACGGTGCTTGTTGTTTGTCGATTTTAGCATATATGCATGGATATAAGCGTAATAGAACGCCCAACACAGTTTCTCTGGCTTAAGCATTGCGAAAGCTTTCTACAGAATATGATATCCGATTTGATCTAATTTTAAAGCGGCTTACTTAATCCTAGTCATTTCTCATACATACAGGCAAAACCTATTTCAAACAACATTGTCTCAACTCACAGTTGTGTCTAAAAGAAACTCGTTTGCAATTGCAATTACGAGGATATTTAATTCGGTTTTATCTCATGATATAACAACAGCTGCTGTGTGCAATGTTTCCCAGGAAGCGGGCTTGAAAGATAGTTACAAATAGCTGCTTGATTCTATATGCCTCCTCAATACAGTGCTGTGATATAGCTGAAAAACGTTCCTAAACTAAACCTGCATAACATACAACACAACACTAGTCACGTATTGTTGAAGTGAAGCTAAACTAAATGTAGGGATATACTCTCACAACTGAACATATACTTTTAAATTGAAATTTCTGTTATCCTTGATTTCGAATTGCCTTGTGGGTGTTGCAGGTTTGTGTTTTGATCTTCCCCACGAATGCATGAATAAGACACTTGCTCAAGCAACCTTTCATTTTAATAATAGACATCTTAATAAATATATATATAGCCTTGTTATTACTCCTAGTTCCAAGACTTAGAAAAGTAAGATTTAATTTCTACGGTTCTTTGCAGTAGGCATCGGGGCTTTTTTTTTCATTTATTGCCGGAACATAACAACCAAGGGCTTTTGACTTTTCGTTAGCATGTTCACAAGTACACCTTTCGCCTCTGTTAGTGTACATTGGGAAATTAAGAACCTCGAAATTGTCAATTAACTACGTGTTTATGAAGCTGTTTGTGCGAATCGTTTACTTATAACTTTTCATCGACGTATGACTTCCCCGTGTACGCGCCAACAAAGCCAACTGTGCAAATCTTTTGCGCGAATGTTTGCGTTTAATTACGCGATAAGACAATGTGTTTAAGCTGTTATCTAACAAACGAGCTATTATTCGGCGCGTAAATTGCGCGTTTGCGATATTTATCTGTGCCGTGTTATTGCAAAGTTGACAACAGTCGAGCTTGCGCACCAATCTGCGTCACATGGAAATGAGCTCTCTACTCAATTGTAAATGTGATTTTCACTATTTCTGGCGACAATTTCCCATTATTTCCCTGACTGCCTCAGTGTTTGTCATTGTGTTGAGGTCGTAATCGAGGCCAGTCTCGTCCAGAATTGTTAAACTATCTTCAGAATTGAGTACAGATGTAGCTACAATAGTGCACAAAAGTTCTTGGGACCATTTTTGAATTGGGGAAAAAAGGCTATCGACTCGTGAAATTTGCTTCATTTAAGCCTCCATTCACCCTAAAACAATATTGTTATCCCATTCAGACTCTTGTGATTATGATACAAACATTATTTTGTCGATATTTTACAAGACTGTCTTTATTGACAACATTTTTTGGGGGAGGAGGGGGAGTGAATGGTACATGAACAATTTCGTGATACACGTGAAAAGTGTCCCAGGATATTTGTCAGTAGAAGAGCCTCTTCTACTGACTATGTCTAGTGAAACTGCTTCAACGAGGTTTAATTGAATGGAGAGCCGCGTGGTGCTTTGTAATGTTAGATCACATATGTTAGATCACGTACGTTAGATCACATATGTTAGATCACGTATGTTAGATCACGTATGTTAGATCCACATGTTAGATCACATATGTTAGATCACATATGCCATATGACCTGTTTTGTACCAGGCAGGCCACAACGTAACGCAGATTTTATGTTACGTAGATTCTATTATCATTTAAGTACAGGCAGGTGTAACTACCAACAAAACATTTCTCCATGCACAGACTTTAGAGCCGCAATAAACACGAGAATTCACCAGGCGACCTTCGGATTTAAGAACAGAAACATTTGACGCAAGGGTAACCCTGGTTTATATGAGACTAGGAAGGCTGGCGCGCTTCGCGCGCCACCTCCCTAGTGTTTTGGCCTTCGATGTGAGTGGAACAGCGGTCTTGAACAAAAGTGGGGTGGGTTTCTGTTGTTTTGGCCTTCGATGTGAGTGGAACAGCGATCTTCAACAAAAGGGGGGTGGGTTTCTGATGCTTTGGCCTTCGATCTGAGTGGAACAGCGATCTTCAACAAAAGTGGGGTGGGTTTACTGTTGTTTTGGCCTTCGATGTGAGTGGGACAATGATCTTCAACAAAAGTGGGGTGGATTTCTATTGTTTTGGCCTTCGATGTGAGTGGGACAGTGATCTTGAAGAAAAGTGTGGTGGATTTCTATTGTTTTGGCCTTCGATGTGAGTGAGACAGTGATCTTCAACAAAAGTGGGGTGGGTTTACTGTTGTTTTGGCCTTTGATGTGAGTAGGACAGTGATCTTGAAGAAAAGTGGGGTGGAGTTCTATTGTTTTGGCCTTCGATGTGAGTGGGACAATGATCTTCAACAAAAGTGGGGTGGATTTCTATTGTTTTGGCCTTCGATGTGAGTGGGACAGTGATCTTGAAGAAAAGTGTGGTGGATTTCTATTGTTTTGGCCTTCGATGTGAGTGAGACAGTGATCTTCAACAAAAGTGGGGTGGGTTTACTGTTGTTTTGGCCTTCGATGTGAGTAGGACAGTGATCTTGAAGAAAAGTGGGGTGGAGTTCTATTGTTTTGGCCTTCGATGTGAGTGGGACAATGATCTTCAACAAAAGTGGGGTGGATTTCTATTGTTTTGGCCTTCGATCTGAGTGGAACAGCGATCTTGAACAAAAGTGGGGTGGGTTTCTGTTATTTTGGTTTTCGATGTGAGTGGAACAGCGATCTTCAACAAAAGTGGGGTGGGTTTCTGATGCTTTGGCCTTCGATCTGAGTGGAACAGCGATCTTCAACAAAAGGGGGGTGGATTTCTATTGTTTTGGCCTTCGATGTGAGTGGGACAATGATCTTCAACAAACGTGGGGTGGATTTCTATTGTTTTGGCCTTCGATGTGAGTGGGACAGTGATCTTCAACAAAAGTGGAGTGGGTTTGGATGCGAGTGGAAAAGCGATCGGGTGAAGAGGAACTCTCTCTCCGATGTTTTCGATGTTTTAACATATATTGTCTCAGATCGGCTCTCTGTAGAATTATTGTTATTTAATTATTACTGGAAAGATATTGACAACAAAATCATAACTTGCAATTGCATTCCTCCCCGGCCCATGTTGTGATTGTTTGCCAACAGGAAGCTATTGTTACGTAGATGAACAGCTGTCAGTTCAGCTTTTTGCAGTTATTTTCTGGCTGTGTGCTGATTAGCGAGTAACAGCAGGCTGATCGAAGTGCCTAGAACAGCGACGCATGCGAAGGGACACGACTGAAGGGGGAGTGCGAGAACAATTACGTAGTGGCCTCGTTATGGTGTTAAGTTGTTGTAAAAGTAAAGCATGTCCACCCGAATTTGTACCAGAAACTGTATGAAGTTGGGACGAAATCAAGCTGTTGTAATTATATCTTTAATTGATAATGTCAATGACTTTGACTACTTAGTGGGGTAATTCCCCAGGAGAAGGTGTATATAGGGGGTGCTTGCTCCACTTATAGATGGTTCAAGTTGGAGAGGAATCACGGACACGTATCTTGTTATTGGATATCGTCTTGGGAATCCGGTCAGTTATATGGTTGCAGCTTTAAAATTATAATAGATTGATGGAATATTCAGAAGTACATGACAGTCGTTTGTGTGAAGCTTGAAGAGATTACAGTCAACGGAAACTAACGCTGCAAAGAGGAACAAAATGCTAAAGTCACGGATACAGCAGAGGCATCGTGATATTTATTTGAAAAGTCCAACTGGCTTTCGTTTCTCTGATGTTCTTTTCACTCCAACAACTCTTCTGATTTTCATGGGACATTGCAAAACATTGCATCATCAGAACCATGTATTTTGCACGAACTATTCCAGTGAAGAGAGATGCAATCTCAGAACAAAGGACACCATTCTACTTCCTGTTGGCGAAAAACGACAACATGGGCCCGTTCCAGATTCCGGACTCGGTGTTTTAAAGATAGCCCGTCTCCGATGTTGGAATGACTAATACCAAAATATATCAAATTTCAAATAGTGACGTAAATCCTGACTCAAGGGCAGAACGGCTTTCGCTGGAAACAACATTTAGAGATGAGATCTCAGTAGTTTAGTTTAACTTGGGCACATCTCTGGAAGTAATTGGAACATCGAAAAGCGAAAAACATCGAGCTGCTGGGCGAGCTCCATGCTAACGTTATATGGAATTTTCGAAATGAATTTATGAATAATTGCGGAGAAAACCACCCGAGAATGGAGGTGGAAATTTGCTTCCTGTGGCAAGTGAGCCCGATTCTTTTGTAAAAAACAATAGACTTCCTGGGAAAGTTTTCGATTCAGAAAAAGCTGAATATCTCGAAAACGAAAGAGAAATTCACGAAAAGCAATCCTCATTTTACTTCCCAAGGATACGTGGAGCAGATCGGTGCGTCTTTCGCGACGCTAGACCGAAAACCGTAGAAGGAGTTCAGTGACAACGGAGGGCGAGTTTTCTTTTGTTTAGAGCACCTCACGTGACATCACGTTTTATATATTAGTGAAGTGATACAGTGAAATTCCGATTACTCGAACCCGCGGTAACCTGAACCTTGGATAACTCGAACCTTTTTTTATTCCCGTCGAAAGCTTTGCTGGCACTTTCTAATCCTCGATTACTCGAATATTTGTTAACTCTAACAGTTTTCATCGTTCCTATGAAGGTTCGAGTTATCGAGACTTAACTAGAGCAAGTAAGATATAAGAGTGTACCGTGAGAGATCTATTAAGCCATGCGGGTTTAATTAATGTTTGATGTTCCAAAGGGCAAGGGGGGTCTTTATAAAATTCTCAAATAACCTTCAAAAAAGTATTTGTGTAAAATAACTGCAATTTAAATTTTATGAACCTTTATCGTTTTACCAGTTACAAGTTTGTTATTGTTCACAATCTTAAAAACAAGGAGAGAACTAGATCACTTACTTAATAGAGCTCCCACGACAGCTAATTCAATGTTGCTGTAAATGCATAAAGCCTAATTGAAAAGAGAGGCAATACTTCTGCGAGGTACAAAAGCGGCAATGTTTGCATACGGCATGAGTATGAACATATATTTTTTTCATTATGTTATTAGAAAGCTTCGGGTAGTTATTAAAAAGAGAATCAGCTGTCATGCGAGTTTACATACCGATTACATCCTATGGTTTGCACAAACTTATATCCACCGTTTTGAATAGTTAGCTTTTCATATAAATTTACCGAATCAACTTTCAATCAAGACAAGGTGGCTTTTTCTCGCAAAACGAGCATTCAATTTCCTTTTTCAATTTTCAAGGCATATGTTTTATTAGTTATACCGTTAAATTTGCTTTCGGCTGTGTTGTATTGGTTTATTGTTATGTTCACCTTTATCTGCTCAAACCATTGCCTTAACGGTATATCAGTTCCGTTGGCATCATACGTCATTTACATGGAGCATTTGGCCATACACCACAAAAGACATTTTAACAGAACCAGATGTGGATAGTTCTGACTGATTGCCACTCGGTCGTTAGTGCATTTAAAGGATTACTTTGTCGTATCATGCTTCGTGGTCCACTTTCCGTTTGACCAAGGCCTATTGAAGACAGCTTGGAAAGAACTACTTATAAACATTTGCGACTAAGTGTCCGTCTGTCATATTTTGAACTCGATTTGATCTAACATATGTGATATAACGTACGTGGTCATAGTATTTACAAGTGCCTCTATCGTGACTTCATGAATAAGATTCCAAGCTGCTATTTCCACTTGAGATTCTGCGATCAACATTTGCATAATTATAACTGTGCTTTTGACTGAGTGCAGGACAGCAACCTTTGTTCAAGATGTGCTTGGAAACGATTTGCAATGTTATGGAAAAAGAATTATTAAATGACTACAAAAGTCATGACGTGTATTTAACGTTTTTGGGTGTTTTGAATTGCTTGTCTGGCTTCATCGCTTTGGCTTTGAACACGATCATAATTCTCAGCTTTGTCATCTTTCGAAAACTGTGCAAGGTAGAGAACGTTCTAATATTCAACGTGTGTCTTGTGGATTGGTTGATCGTTTTGATGATCCAGCTGCCTATCGGTGGCAGTTTGGCGCAGGTCTTTCATCTGCCCTGCAAGCTATTAAAGCCTTGGGGTCAGATCTTGAATGTTGTGTCCTTCTTATCCGTCGTGTGCATTTCGATCGACCGCTTTACCGCCGTGTTTTCTCCGTACCGCTACGCGACGCTGATCACGCTCCGAAACGTCATCATTTCAATGGTGTCGATTTGGATCGCACCCGTTACGCTGGGCGTTCTCGTGTACGCGCGTGTGATATGCCCGAACGTGCTCATGATGTTTACCTCTGTGTGTTGCCTGTTTTTCGGCGTAGTTCTCACTGTTGGACACATGCGCATCTTTTTGCTAATCAGGAGAATTCGACGCCAGATTCGTGAGGACACCGCGCGATTTCACCGAGATGACGGAAACAACGCCGCAACGTCGCTCCCGAAGCGCGAAATAACGACCGGCATGAAAGGAATGCAATTTACGATTTCCGCAATTGTTGTAGTGTTAGTTTGCTATTATCCTTTGTCGATATATTCTTTATACGTCGTATCACCGTCAGGAATTGAGCATGGTGGGTCATTCGCTTCTTTGTACGTATGCTTGTCACTTTCGGTTGCTCCCGCCAGTGCCAACCCAATACTAATGCTCTTTGCCGTCACTGATGTGCGAAAAACAGTCAAGAAATTGTTTCGAATCCGCGAAAGACCTTCATAACTCGATAACCGAGACATCAAACAATCAAATTGTCTCCGTTGTTAATAGTACCTTACTACCGTAAATCCTCGAATAAGCCCCCACGTTCGAATAAGCGCCCCCCCCGATTAAGCCCCCACCTAAAAAATCATTTTTGCAAATAAGCCCCCCCCTCGAATAAGCCCCCATGGGGTCTTATTCGAGGGAAGCATAAATGCAGAATAATATCTTAATTCGAAAAAGCCCCCACAGGACAATAGCTATACAGTATCACTTCCTTTGACTCGAAACAAAAAAGCAAAAAGGAACGCGATTTTCGTGATAATAAACAAATTATAATTTTTGTTAGATCTTCACACAGCACTTTGTGAAAAAAGTTTAGCCGATTGAGAAAACTATGTCGTCTTTTTTCTGTCAACCTTTGAGAAAAAAGCAAAACTTTGAAATAAGCCCCCCTCGAATAAGCCCTCCCCTCGAATAAGCCCCCACCCAAAAATTCATTTTTGCAAATAAGCCCCCGGGGGCTTATTCGAGGATTTACGGTATATTATCAATCAGAATAGTGACGTCATGTAAGATTATCAACATTACAAATCTTGCGAGCAAGGACTGCAGCATTTAAAGTGCTGAATTTCTTTATTTTGTAGCCATGTGCTGTTCTGTTAAATTGTAAACATCCGTGCAGAATAATGATATTGAGACGATTCCAAGTAATATCAAGCTTGAACAGTATTCACAGTGTTTCTTAAAATATTCTTGTTGTTTTCAATTGGAGTCTAATATAACTTATTCCCTTGCTGTTTGGTATTTAATGTGCTATTAATTCTTTACTTCTATCCGCGAGATAATAGGCAGAGAGTTCTTAATAAGTTTTGTACCAGCCATAATTGTGTTATAATTACAACTATATAAGAATAGAACATAAGAAAACTAAGGTTAAGAACGAGAAAATTTCGTTACTTAAAAACACAAGAATAAACGTTATTAAACCTATTCCCTTGCTGTGTATTATTTAATGTGCTATAAATAAGTTCATGACTTTGAAATCTTATCATTTGTCATTCTTTTCAACCAACATCTTGACACTTCAGCCAACACAACACAACATCTGATTTCTTGGTCTTGGGTTCGAGCCTAACGTCATACATGGCCTCGAATTTAAATTTACACTTAAACCTATCAACTGTGTTGTACTACGTACGCTGCAACATATACATTCCTACCTAATATCATTTCTTGTGTTTTTCAGGTACTAGAAGCAGAGGTTGAAATCTGTGAAGCGAGGTGTTCAGCCGTTTGTTTGGTTGGCAACAATCTGATTGGCCAGAGCAACGCTGCGTCTGATAATATCAAACTGATGATCAATGAATTGCAAAGCAATCTTAAAAATCTTAAATTTCTCACGAAAACCAGATCGGAAAGACTCTCCGAGGCAGCCCAGTCGTTCCAAGTAAGTAACTTGCATCATATCTCTGATGTCATTAGCTGTTGGTTAATTTTATTATCTCAAGGATTGGGGCTAGCATATACGAAATACGTTTAGGACATTATGATATTCTCACATGAGATCCTTGCTGTCTTTTGTGTTTAAACAATGATGATTATCCACTGATTTTATTATCTCAAGTGAGTGCAATTTCCCTTTTTCTTGTAAACTAATTAAGTATGATGCAAAGAAGACCGGCCAACTATGTCGTGGAAGGCTTCGAGTTCGAGTCCAGTCTTATATCTGGTTCTTTAGTTCGAGTTTAATGGTTATCTAGTTTTATCTAATTCAAGTCTCGTAGGATCCAACGCAGCATTGTCGGTTGAAGTATCGAATTTATAAATATATGTTTGAAACTTATTTTAATGTCTTTACTTCAGTATTTCTCTGACGCAAACGATGTCGAATCTTGGATTGGCGAGAAAATGCACCTGGTCTTAAGTACAGATTGTGGCAAGGATACCCAAAGTGCAAAGGTATTACGTCTTTACTTATTCTGCTCTGTTGCTTGGCACATAAAAGTTAGCATCACAGTGAATTATTTATATATTAGCGGGCATTTTTATATACAACAGACACTATTGAACAACGGACAAATTTTTCTCTCAAAATCTTTCACTGTTGGTCTACATTTTGCGTAGGTAACTAAAGTAACTTCCATATAACAATAAGTCTAAGATAAACAGCAATCTCTGTATGAATGTTCGTGTTATCATCACTATTATTATTGCTGCTATTATTAAAGAATGGACACTTCTGACTTGGCATCCTTGCCTGTTATGTAATTTTTGAAGGGGTCTATTTAGAGGCTACTTTGTGGCCGCCATCTTGGCACTCATTTTACCAATCAACATGGCGGCGAATGGACTGTGACGTCAATATGCATATCATCTATTGAGCATCCAATAGGTGTCCGTTATATGGAGGTTTCACTGGACCTGTTCATTTATCACTGTTCAAATTGACCACTTAATAACAAATCACTGATAGTGAACAAATTTGGTTTTACGTTTCAGTCGTTGCTGCATCGCCACGACCAAATTAGCGAAGAGATAGCGATATTCAATGACGACATGCTAATGTTGCAGGAGCAATGCATGCTGATCGAGAAGGTTGATAACGAGGCTGGTGAAAAGGAGGTAAAGCCTGTTAAAATCATGTCTTAGTATTAGCCAAAATCAGACGTGCCACTTGGTTATCGCTTGTATGTATCTAACTGTGGTTTATGTTACAGATCTTTATGCCATATATTTGTTTTCAGGTGATAAAGTAGACTCACTACATTGCTTTGAAAGTCGGAAACATAGCGAAACATAATAAATACTAAAGTTTTTCGTCTGACACTCATCAGAGTAGTATTTATTAAAGCTTTAGTTATTAAATGTTATTAAGTATTTATTTTTAAAGCTTTAGTATTTATTATGTTTCGCTATGTTTCCGATTTTCAAAGCAATTTTGAAGTTTTGTACCGATCAAAGACGACTCACTACATTGCGTTCCTATGCCTCGCTCGTAACTCACCTCAACCCAGCGAGCAAAAACGAGTGAGACACAGGGACGCAATGTAGTGAGTCTAGTAATAAGGCGCGTTTTTTCTTCGCAGGGTAAACGGAAAGAGCTTGTCGAAATCGAGGTGGAAACTGATACCGAGGATGAAGAGCTGGTTGAAAAGGAGGTCGAGAAAAAGGTCATGAAAGAATTCAAAGTGGCACAACTTGTTGCGAAACATGCATACGAAGGAGAGGGTCTAGCGATGAAAAAAGGCGAGGTGAGCCCCCCGTATGATGATGTAATTTGTGCTAAGCGTGACTGGTTTATGCTAACTGTCCAGGGGGACACTGAATGCTTTACATTGCCTGCTTGTTGGACCCGTAAATACATTCACGGATGTTTACTTCATGCATTTTTCATACATTTACAGCTATTTTATAGTACATATCTAAGACATTACCTCTATGAAAGGTTTAGCTTTGTCTTTATGGGGTTTTGATTGGTGGAGCAATCAATTATTTTGCTTTCGTAAACGATATTGCTCTTTATGTTTTGTAGGTATTTTATCTTGCCTCAAAGACAAATAAAGATTGGTGGAGCGTGAGGTGATTTACCCTTCGAAAATTTACAAATCTATGTTTTGGTATTTGTGATCTCTGTGCTTTGTTCAGTGGTGAAAGGGATGCGACATGTTCTTTTCAACACAATATGTATTATCAGTTGTTTTATGCCCGAGTCTTGAATTATTCTGAATGCGTTTGCTTTTAGACGCGTCAAAGGTAAGGAGTCAGGCTACGTACCGGCCATTTACATGAAGGAGATTGAACCAAAGATATTTAAGAAGCCAGTTGTCGAAAAGATCAAAGTTCAGGAGAAAATCAAAGTGAAGAAGAAAAAGACGAAAAAAGTTCAAGTTGAACGCGAAAATATTATTGACAAAAGGGCGAAACGTACTTCTTCGATTCTTCGAAAAACAAGTAAGACATCTGTTTACCGTAAAAGCTCTGTTATGCACCCCAGTTTATTAAACCATTCTTTCTAATAGGCTCCGCCCATTCAAAAGGACATTCGAATGAAGTTCCCTCCTGTATTAAGTCCCTTTGTTTTGAAATTTGATTAATTAGGCCATAAATACTCAGGAATACTCTTTCGCAGTTAAATACTCAGGAAATTCATAAGCATTTTACTGAAGTTTATTGTACAATTTTATTAAGCCCACCTCTCTATTGGGCCCCCCTCTCTATTAGGTCCCCTCTCTAATAAGTCCTTCTAGAAACTCGAGCATTGAATAAGTCCCCCGTGGTTTGATGGAGCCTTTACGGCGCTGTATGCTATTATACGCTCACGCTTAACATGATACATGGTGTCTGCCTTACCTTTTTCTTGTCCTGCTAAGATTCTCAGACTATTCCTAAACACATAAGGCCCTGCATTGTAGAACTGGGAAAGTACTGTGCCATATGTCTTGTTTTGCAGACAAGAAGCGAAATCGCAAACCACGGTTTACTCAGCATTTCGACCGTGAAAATGTTACGACTCGACAGTTGGGTATCACGATTGCTTATGCTAAATTGAAGAAGACAGCTGAGGTATGCAATAAAATATTAAGTATTATGATCAATGAAATACATTCAGGCTATTGTGAATTCCTCTGATGTTTACTGTAACCCTGGTAGCTTGAACAGGATGAGGTTGAAAGCTGACGACTTTAATTTTTGGTTTGATTGACTAGGAAAGGCATAGTAAACTGGAAGATGCTGTCAGGTATTTTGAACTCTGCTCACGCCATGGTGTAATGATGACTTGGATTAATGAACAGGTATGCTACGCCCTAAGAACATATCTTATTATCTTTTTTTCTCTTTTACATTATTCCTATACACTATCACTATGAGATATCCTTTTTTCTTTTCGTCAATATTTTTGCTTAGAATGCGTTGTTTTTCTTCTTTGATTTTTGCTTTTCTTTCGATACTCCGTTTTATTTGTTCTTCATTTTTTACATTTAGTTTGATGCTTCTCATCTTCTTCTATTTCATTAGATTGTTTAGTTTCTTCGGACTTTTGTCACTTTATTTGAGTTTTTTCTCCTTTTTAAATTGCATCTTATTTTATCTTTCAGATACGCTACCTCACGTATTGGAACACTTCTGGAGACAGTATTGATGTAGAGAGGATACAAAAGCAATTACAAGTAAATTCATTCTTTATTCATTCTTTATTCATCATCTTTATTCTTTATTTATTCATTCACTCATTATTTATGAATCAGCATATATCTTAGCGAAAGTTGCCATTTCAGATACTGGGTAAGACATTTTGCTGTTGGACCATGCAATGAAATGCTATGTAACATTGTGTTTACATTTATAGAAAGTCACGACGGAAATATCTGCCAATGAAAAGCCTTACCTTGAATTAAAAGAGCAGGGGAAAACGCTCATTGAAAACACTAACACTCAAAATACGCAGGATGTAAAAAGAAGAATCGAAGCCATGGTAGCTAGGTAAAGATGTATACGCATGTTATATTGTAGAAAGATCTTTGTCTTGTTATGATTGGGGTCGTCGAGAAATGTTTCTGTGTCTTCAAATCTTTAACATTCTTTATTTACTTTTAATTGATGTTCATTTCTTCTAGCTAGTAAAAGTTTAAAATTCCTTACTATTGATTCTCCAGGTTTGAAGAGCTGATCAAAATTAAAAAGGGTAAAGAAATTGACGTTTTGAAAGGTCACGGGTATGTGCATTGATTTATTTGATACCATTTATTTATCTTACCTATTTAATATCTTTTGTTTATTTTATTTATCTATTTAATATATATTTGTGTTTGTATCCTTAAGAGGTGTTTCACTAAATTGACAAAAATATGACTAAGGTTTGGAAGACAACATTAAAAACACTTCTGTTATCACTTCTTATAGAGAACATATTTTTTCCTGTAGGGTTGAAATATTTCTAAATTCCTGCAAAGAAATAAAGAGTTGGATATTGGAGAAGTCGAATTATCTACGAGACACGAAAATAGGCGATAGTCAAGAGCTGATAAGAGCTTCACAAAGGAGACATCAGGTGAAGTAGGGAGGGAGTCTATCTTGCTCTATAGCGTCCATACAGTCCATCATATTTACAGATGCAGATCTTAGTGCGTTTGGTCTGAGAGTTTACTTCTTGAAGGTGTCAAATGCAAGTCTCAATACGGGGAAATGTATTTGCTTTTGCTAATGCTGTGATTGTTTTTGTTTTTTTACAGAACTTTGAGCACGAGTTGGTTGCGATAGATGAAAAATTTTTAGGATTGAACCAAAATGCTGAGAGGTGTGGAGTGTTTCAGAAATTGTTTCTCTAATTAAGACCGATTTAACCATTTTTTGTTGGTAGTATTCGGCATTTTCTTTGCTTCAGACATTATTTTTTTAGCTTCAAAACAAAAGCTCTAAAGCTTCTAAAAGCTTCAATCTTTAATAATTTTACCCCTTTCCAACTCCTCCCTAAAACGTCATAATATTTATGTTTTACTTCTGTAGTTTACGTCGGATGCATTCTTCGCCTCTTGTTGAAGCAAGCGAAAAGGAGATTACGAATCTTTGGAATGACCTGAAGGTATTATTAATGATCCTTAACCCGTGTCAATCCAGCTTTTTGACAATGTTTTTAATACAATGTCCTTCAATTATGCTTTATGCATGTAAATTGTCTCTTATTTTGTAGCAACGTGCAGCTAAGAGAAAAGCCAAGCTTCAAGAGGCGTATGGTCAGCAAGGTTTCTTCACAGACTTCAGAGAGATGGTAAGATTAGAGGTGTTGTTTCAATATCCTTAGAAAGCTTTTTTATATTGTCAACCAGAACTGGTACTTTTGTATTTAGTACAGTAAATAAAGTCAGTCTTAAAAGAGTCCATCGCTCCAAACAATTGAATAAACAATAGCCTGTCCTGTTGTATTTCAACAATAATCCATTGTGTTTAAACAAAGGTCTATTGTACTTAACAGTAGGCTGAATGATAAATTCATGGATTCTTTTCGCGAGCGTTTACTGTATGTAATTTTGATACAATTGCAGTTATTTTATATTATTTCCAAGACATTACCTGTTTGAAAGGTATAGTTTTGTCTTTATGATGTTGTGATTTGTTGTTTTATGTACTCGTTTTATCTCCAGGTTGCATGGGGAAACGAAGCAAAGAAGCGATTGACTGTAGGAGAAATGCCAAAAGATGTTTCGCTGGTTGAAGAGCTTGTTAGTCAACACAAAATGCAGTGGACTGAGGTGCAGAGTAATCTAGACAGGTAAAGGAAACGTTTTTTCTCAACAAACTATAACGGTATCTGCAATGGTCTCTAATGTATCAATGGTCTCTAATGTAAAATGCAATGGTCTCTAATGTAAAATGCAATGGTCTCTAACATAAGATACAATAGTTTCTAATGTAAGCAATGTTCTCTAATGTAAGATACAATGGTCTCTAATGTAAGATGCAATGGTATCTATTGTAAGACACAATGGTCTCTAATTTAAGATGCAATGGTCACTAATGTAAGATGCAATGGTCTCTAATTTAAGATATAATGGTCTCTAACGTAAGATGCAATGGTATCTATTGTAAGATGCAATGGTCTTTAGTGTAAGATGCAATTGTCTTCAACATAAGATGCAATAGTTTCTAATGTAGGCAATGGTCTCTTGCGTAAGATGCAATGGTCTCTAATTTAAGATACAATGGTATCTAACCAAGATACCATGGTCTCTAATGTAAGATGCAATGGTATCTAACCTAAGATGCAATGGTATCTATTGTAGGATACAATGGTTTCTAATGTAAAGGTCCATCAGATACATGTCATTGCTCTTAGGGGGTGGAAGCATTAGAGCATCTCATATTCATTTTTATAGATTGAAAGATCTGGTTTTAAGTGGAGAAGCTTTGCTGCCAAAGACTAAAGATGCGGGCAAAGTTCGAGATTGTCTTACAAAGTTAGAACAAATCACTCTGGATGTCCCAGCATTGTGGAATAGAAAAGATTTGATGCTAAATCAGTACAAGGAGTTTCTGGTGAGCTTATACTCTTGCGAAGCGATTGTCTTTATCATTACCCATGACAGTACGTATTTTATTTGCCCAGTATCACCATCGAATTGAAAGATGTTGTATGCAAATATCTACTGTCTTCATAGACGTAGGAACCGGGGGGGGGGGGCACTGGGGGCACGTGCCCCCCCAAGATTTTGCAATAAACAAAAAGTGCCCTTTTTGTTTCACAAAGTGCCCTGTTCTATGGCCAAAAATAATGTTTGATTTTTCCTCTTTTGGTTGTACTTCAATTTTAATTTATATTCGTTTGTTTATGTTCTGAAGTGAAAACACTCTGTCTTGGTAATTTCGCACCATTTTCTGCTGTGTATCAAAGTATTCATTCGCAAATCCAACGTATTTGAAAGTGCCCTTAAAGTGTCGTGCCCCCCCCCCAAGTTTAAGATGCTTCCTACGTCCCTGACTGTCTTATCATCGTGTTTTAACAATTGATATTTTTGACGTTTTGCAGTTGTTTAATCGTGATGCTGATAATCTGAAGTCGAAACTTGTTGTGATACAGAAACTTTTGGCCACGGAAGACATCGGGGTAAGTTGTTTAATCCATTTGCATAGGCTTAGCTTAGATAATGCGATGGCTTCGGTTTTCAATTCATATCATTATTTATTATTCTGTTCCAAGTCTTTACTTGTCAGAGCATCTCACTGAACATATGCTTATAATTTCCTCTACGTATTTACTCTACGTATTTACTCTATTACAGTTAGCTCAACTCGAATACAGTGCTATTCTTGCACTTTATTCGAGTTGAGCTAACTGGGTGAAGGGCTCTTATCTCAACACAATATTTTGGGTGACTTGGTTTTTTGGGAATTGGTTGATCTGATTGTTATGTTCATGGGCGACGTATTTCATCGCCAAGCCATTTATTCAAAACTGGTCAATGGATCTTTCTCTATTGTTTACTTTGTTGTCTTTATTGTTTACTTTGTTGTTGTAGGTGTCTGTGGAGAATGTTACAAGCTTAATGAAGCAAGCAGATGAATTATCACAGAACGTGTCACAGAGACATGAGAAATTCAAGCAACTCATGGCAGTCGCTGACAAAATTCTCATAAATCAGCATTTCGAGTCTGAAAGGTTTGTACAATTAATAATACTCCTCTCCTTGTATCTGTGTAGTCAAGTAGTATCTCAAGTAGTATCAGTAAGCCTCTGAATAGCCATTTCGGAGCCTTAATATGTTATTAACTAATGCTTGTATTTCTAGCATTATAAATAAGAAGAATGAAGTTACCAGTTGCTATGAAGACACTTTGGGTTTACTTGCAAAGAGGAAAGAAGCCCTGCATGGTTCTCTTGAGTTCCAGCAATTTAGAACCGATATAGAAGAGGTATATTTGTATCCATTTGCAAACACGCCCTAAGAACGATATTTGAAACTTCTTTAGCAATAAGCAACACACAATAAGGCATAAGCAATGAACAATTAGCATTAAGCAATAAGCATTAAGTAATATGCAATAAGCAAGTACACACAGTTTCAATGCAAGGATTAGGTCTAAGGCTAGGTATCTATCATTTTTCTAGACCTGATTTTGAAATTTGAACTAGGTTTTATTTAATTGTCGGGACATAGGACCAGAGCTTTTGCAAGGTCAGATTCAACTTTGTGTCGTTTGAATTGCAGTTTCTTTCCTGGGTTGACGATAAGCTTGCGATTGTCAGTGACGAGTGCCATCGTGATTTATCCAACTTGCAAAGTAAAATTCTCAAGCATCAAGCTTTGCAAGCTGAAGTCATTTCAAATCAAGTGGCAAAGAATAGGCTCGAGGAGGTAAACACTTGCTTCTTGTCAGACTGGACTATTTCCAATAGAAGTATATCTCATTGTGGCTCGCATTTATTTTATACTATAGCTCGTTTATAGCCTTATAGCCTGAATTGTTTTCAATTGTTGCCTTTGTTGATCCCAATTTATGGGTCATGCGTTTCTCGAACCTTTGCTAATATGCAATAGTGGACGAAAGTCCTTGGGACACTTCTAACGACACGATCTTGTCAAGCCGTAAACTTTTATTTTTGCGGGCTTTATTCACCCCCTCCCACTCACCCCTAAGACAATGTTGTGTTCTCAAACAGACCTCTGTGAATATTATGCAAAAGGAATTTTGTAAATGTTGTAGAACAATGTTGTCTCTAGAGGCAACATTGTTTGGGGGAGAAGGGGCATGAAGGATGCGTGGAAAATTTGCGACATTCGCTAGTGTCCCGGGACCTTTGCTGCCTATTACGGTTTTCTAGTTATGGCCAATATTGACTTATGGATTATTTGTCTCACATTGTAGTCCATTTATGATCCCCTCAGGTTTACTGAATTGCTGTACTCTTACTGTATACACAATTTACATGACCGACAATATATGCTTTACTGTTTGTAGATAGGAGAGGGTATGCTGACAAATGCGCACGCTTCAGCTGACGACATCAACGAACTTCTGGACATGCTTGAAGAAAAGTGGGAGGAACTGGAGCAGAGCTCCAAGACGAAGCAAATCAACTTAGAGCAGGCGACAAAAAGCCAGAAGCGTGTTGAATGAAATCACCGACTTTGAGATGTGGTGTAATCAAACGCAGAACGCCTTGTCATCGAAAGATTGTGGAGAACGACTTGGCCAGTGTTAGATTCTTCAATAACAAGCACCAGGTGAGTGATGCCTATTTCATCTGTAGTATTTTTGTTTGTTAGGTTGTTTAATAATGACAGCTTGTACACTATGAGATGTTTGTTGCATATGCTGTTTATTTTTTGATTTAGCTGCAAGAAAAGGATATTGAAACAGCATGGAAGTGACCTGAAGCAGCTGGAATTGCCAAGCTCAGCAAATGCTCAAAGAAGATAACTTCAAATCGCAGGATATCAAACAACATAGTTAACTCAAGTTCAAGACAAGTATGTACTTTGAATATCTAGTGTGTCTGACGTGTCCTATGCAATGGGGCTAGATAATTGACGTGTGCACAGCATAACTGCATATTGAGACATGGTATTGTTCGTTTTTCCAGGATGCAGGAAGTTGAACGAAGCTCACAATCGAAGAAGGACGATTTGGAGTATGCACACGACCTTCAGAAGTTCCTATTTGATGCACATTTGCATCTCTCGTGGCTGGCCGAGCGCCAAGCGCAAATTTGCAAAGCAGAATTCGGAACGAATCTCACTACTGCACGACAGTTATTGAATCGCCACGAGGTTAGCCTGCACACACCCCCGTATTTGTATGAAATTGCCCTTTAAAATAAATTTGAATTTATTGTCAGCATTGGGGGGATAACATCTTAAAAATGCTTATTTTGTATTGCAGGCTTTGGAGACCGAGATTAAATCACACACATCTTCTGTCGAGAAGTTGTTCAATGAAGGCCACACGTACATTCAAGCTCAACACCCTAACTCGGGTGTTATCCAAGACACTTGCAGCGATCTCGAGAGATCTCTTGGAGAACTTGTGGAAAGCTCGCTTGCCAGAAAAGACAGATTGAAACAAGAATTGGAGGCGTTTCAGGTAAAGAGTTAATTTTGATAGATTATAGTGTAATTGTAACTCTACGACACCGCACCATAGTTTGCTGATTAAATTGCACGAGGCTGATTCAAGCAGTCAACGATCGTTGTCCCCGCACTCTCAATTATGAAGTCTTCTTTATACCCTGACCCTTGTGATTACAATGCGACAAACCTCGTGCTGGCGTTTGGTCATTGACTGCAAGAGTATATAGAATTATTAGAGGATCTCACTTGATAATTTACAGTTCATTCTTGATGCTAACGAGTTGGAGACCTGGTTTGATGAAAAATCAGCAGCCATTGCTGGGCAAGAAGACTGCAAAGACCTTGACACTGTTGAGAGACTTCTTAGCAAGAATAAAGCATTTTCAGATGAGATGGAAACTGTTTCAAAGAGCCTTGTATCTCTTGAGGAGAAGGCAGCTACACTATTTGAGGATAATAACCCTAAATTGTTGGAAATTAAAGAAAAACAGGTTTGTTGCATGGATGTGTGCTATTTTTTCATTTGACACTATCGATTTATCTCCTATTGTAATAGTAATTTAGTAATTTTTATCGCCCTCTGATAAAGGCCACGATGAGCTTACAGTGGTTATTATGGATGAAATATCACTTTGGTTTTAAATGTAGCCTGTTCTTGCTCTTCTGCTCTCGTTTCGTTTCTATTAGCAATGTAGAGCTATTTAATTATGAGGTGTTGTTGTTTCTTATTGCAGCAAAGATTGAATGCAAAATCTGATCCTGAAACATGAGCAATGTAAGGCCCTTTAATTATGAAGTGCTATTGTTTCTTATTGTAGCAACAGTTGAATGCAAAATCTGAGCGCCTGAAACATGAGCTTGAGAGCAATCAGACGAGGCTTCGAAACATGCGACGAGTATATCAATTGTTTCACGATGCAGAGAACGTTCGAGAATGGATAACATCGAAATACGAAATCGGCAATGCGGATGGCTACGGCAAAGATTACGAACATTGGCAAGCTCTGTCGCAGAAATTCGATGATTTTAAAATAAGCATTGCGGCAGGAAAGGCAAATTTCAACGCTGTCATCAAACTTGCTGATGCTATCATTGCTGAGAATGGATCACATACTCAAAGTGTACTTGGTGTGAAGAACAAACTCAGGTATGTGATTGATCCCATTCTGTATGGCGCTGGGGCTATAATCCATCATACCCTATTGCCGTTTCATTCAAATGCTTCTATTGCCACTCATGAAAAATTTCCCTTACCGACATCACAGACATAAAGAATTCCTTTATCGACATTAAATTTCCCGTTTCAGAGTTACTACTTACTAAGCTATCTTCACTGCTATTCACTGTCAACTGCCAAATCCATCTATTTTGTTTTACTATAGATGCCTTTGCTCCATCAAATAAGTTCTTTGTTACAACTTTCATCACATGGCCTGTTAATACAGATACTTCCATTTACATTAACTCTGTTTTATGGTACTGCTGCTATTTGTGATTCGTTACAGCTATTGAATAGAAGACACATCTCTGAATGTGTTTGTATTTTGTAACGTGACTCTGTGCTTCATTACAGTTCAATGTGGTCTCTTTTGATGGAAAGAATGAAAAACAAAAACGCACGTCTTTTGAAGGCCGGAGAGCTGCACAAGTTTAACATGCAGGTGAATGATATCACCAGTCGTTTGCGCGAGAAGGAGGCTGCTATCTTGACTGACGATCTGGGCAAGGATACTGTCAGCAGCGAATCTCGTGTTCGACAACACGACGCCGTTTTTCTCGAACTTGAGGCTGTAGGAAAACAAATCGAAGCTGTGGAGAATACTGCGCAAACATTGAGGCAAAATTACTCGGGTAAGTTAGAAATTGGCCCTGTCTCGTTGAATTACCTGTCATCCTTCCTATCTTAGGCAAGAAGCTTTGGCCAGTGATTTGGTTTGAGTGTGTAATGGTGGGGGCGTGAAACACGCTCTTAATGTGTTTCAATCAAGTCCTTTCTCAGCGCATGGTTTTGTAGGCGCAGCCCTTATGTTTGTTTTTATGATGCCCGGCTGTGTGGAGTCTTACTATTGTTAGATCCAACATATCATTGAATTGGTGGCGTTTTTTTTACTCAGGGAAAACTTCGGAACAGGTTCAATTGCACCAGGAATTTGTAAAAAAGAACTGGTCTGACCTCCTGCGAAAAGCGAAGAACGTCAGAGGAAAACTGCATGGAAATGTTGAATATCACAGTTTAATCACGGAGGTATGACACTTGCTTTTTTAACATGGTCCCCCATGCTAGTGAATAGGCTTCCCCTTGGAAGGTTCCAATTTGGAAATTGGTAATTTTGTTAAGCTGGGCTTACTTGCTTGCATTTTACTTTGTTTGGTAAATTAACTAATTGATGGGTCTGCCGATACACAGCGAATTACTTGAGGTAGTAATGTTAAGGTTTATAATGATGAAAGAATTGAACGTGTCTTGGAAACAATTGTCACTGAATCAATGTCACCAAGTTACAACATATTCTACACGGGACCACATGAAGGATTCGGGAAAATAAATCTCACCGCATCTCCGATTCTGATTCTTATTAGTAAGATTTCACGGTACGTTCGGGTGGAATTGATAAAATCGATTGATACAGACGTTGTATTTCGTTTAGATCAACAAACTGTTGTCTTGGTGTTTGGAAACGAAACAATCTATTGGTGCTGGCCAGTCTGTGAGCAGTGTAGACGAGGCAGAGGAAGAAATGGATCGAATCGATGATTTGAAATTGGAAATCGATGGAAGAGAAGAGAAATTCTCATTCGTCGTTGAAGTTGGCGAAAGGATGGTGAATGAAGGACACCATGCCACTGATGAAGTAAGCGTGTTGTTTTATGAGCTATGATGCTTAATACTCTCTGCGCTTGCTGCACTGTTACGCTGCACTGTTACGCTTACGTGTGAAGTACAAACACGAGGATAATGTCACAGAGTTGTTGTACAGTAAATTGAACAAATGATTATCTGATAGTCCATTACACAAGTTATTACTGCATTGGTTAGTCTAGTAAGGTTATGACCAGTACACTGGATAGTCCAGTGAGCTTGTGATTTGTACATTGAACAATTCGCTGAACAAGTTTATGCGATGTGTTAGATTCTCTCATCCTATGGTTGTTTGAGTCATGGTTTCAGAGGAATAGAGGTAGGGCGTCCACATCAAGTCAAACAAGACTCGGACTTGAGCGCGGTGCGTGAAAATGGTCTAACATTGGAATGGAAAGGCAAATTAACAGAATGTTGATAAAAATGTTGAAAAATTTGGAACGCTTCACGAATTTGCGTGTCATCCTTGCGCAGGGGCCATGCTAATCTTCTCTGTATCGATCCAATTTTAGTATATGTGATGCTTTCGCATTCACATTAGTATTGTACCCTCCAATTACCGTCTGGAATTGTGTACACGTGCTTCTTAATTACGGGACCGTAATTAGCTGCGCTTGACGCATGCGCTAGACTGATTCTTTTGACAAACGTGCCCGCGGAATCCTATTGTCGTGCGGTTGTCTATTTCACGCGCTACTGGGAAATACTTCAATCTCCTGCCCCATCAATGGAGAAAATCTTGACGTGGTGATGGGGCTTACGCCGGGAACTCCTCGGAGTTTCGGGCAAACGAATTTCTCCAACATAAAGCCAGCAATAGGACCTATGGAACAAAGATTGGTCACTCATAGGAAGAGCAAATTCTTTTGCTAGTAGCGATCATGTGAGCCTCTGGCTCCTCGATCGAACTTGACATCGCCAACTGGAAGAAACGCGCGACCGTCCGCGCCATGTCCAGGTCAATGATTGGGCGGTGTTTGCAGAAAAGAAGGGTACAATCAACGTCCTTGGCACCTACGCACCGATCTCGGAATGTTTGCTTCGCAAACTTTCTGTCGGCACGGCTTAACCCAAACCAAACTTCAATCTCCGCATTCCGCTACCCATAAGGCAAGCTATACCCCAAGGAACATCAGTGAATGTCAAGCCTTGTATATGTGGTGCTTTCGCATTCACATTAGTATTAGTGTTTTAAGCGATGCTCAGTAACGGCGTTAAAGTTAGTTGAAACAAGATTTGGACTTGGGCGCGGCGCGTGAAAATGGTCTAACATTGGAATGGAAAGGCAAATTAATGGAATGTTGATGAAAATGTTGAAAAATTTGGAACGCTTCACGAATTTGCGTGTCATCCTTGCGCAGGGGCCATGCTAATCTTCTCTGTATCGATCCAATTTTAGTATATGTGATGCTTTCGCATTCACATTAGTATTAGTACCCTCCAATTACCGTTTGGAATTGTGTACACGTGCTTCTTAATTACGGGACCGTAATTAGCTGCGCTTGACGCATGCGCTAGACTGATTCTTTTGACAAACGTACCCGCGGAATCCTATTGTCGTGCGGTTGTCTATTTCACGCGCTACTGGGAAATACTTCAATCTCCGCATTCCGCCACCCTTGAGGGAAGTTATACCCCAAGGAACATCAGTGAATACCAAGCCTAGCAACCGGCTGGATATTCACGATTGTCGGATGCGTCAAGGTCTGACCGAATTTCAAGTCAGAGGAGACGTAATTGCTGAGAAATGCTTTGCTTGCCTTTCAGATCCAAGAGAACCTCGAAGAACTTCTGACGCATCGCGAAGAGCTTCACAGCATCTGGATTGAAAGGAAGACGTACCTTGGTCAGTCGTACGACTATCTGATGTTCTGCAGAGAGGCAACTAGAATTAAAGCTGTTATGACGTCGAATAAGGTCAGTAAAAACCCTTCATTGTTATGTCATATTATTATCATTGACATGGGCGCTATGTGATTATTGTATTGCATCAGATTTGCATTACAGTGTAAATTAGACTACAGTGTGTACACTCTAGTTTAACTCACAATTTATCTCATCCACGATTTAATGCACTGTGGATTTGGGTCTTTGCACTACGTAGAGCAGAGAGTCCACGCAATAGATCATAGACTGCAATCGTCGTCTAGCATTTTTAATGTATTGGGGCGTTTCTTTGATAGACCATACTGAGCTCGATTGCTTCTCCTGGCAACAACAGCGAGGACATCGAAGCGTTAATCAGACGCATACGAAAGCTGTTGAGTATGATTGAATTGCAGAAGGACAAAATCCAAACGCTGTTCGAGCTTGGAGACCAGTTGATCGAAGACAAGCATTTTGCAGCCGATGACGTAAGCCAGTGTATGGAAGAAACGCTGCAGATGAGAGATGATTTAGAGCAAGAAGCGAAAGAGCGAGAAAAGTTTCTCAGAGATGCAGCTAGTTTGGCGGCGTTTCGTGTGGGTGTTGAAGAGGTTTGTGGACGTGATATTACGTTGATTTGAAGACTGAGGTTTTTCGTGATAGAACACCCTGTAGTCTGTTAGTAAACCCACAGGCAGAACGAACTGCCAAGGGTTGATGTTGTGTCTAATTTTCATGAATTTTGCACTATGGTTTGAATATAATTTCTTTCGAGTCTACACGAAGTCTACACGAAGGACACATTCTACAGAGTTTCTTTGGATGTCATATCTCACTTATACTAAGGCAGAACACGCGTGGGTAACACCCTCCACCTTCCTCCCCCTTTGACGGGATTGTAGAGAAATCGGGGATATCTTATTTTGCTTCATGTTAACAAGTTGGCAATGGTGCAGTTGTAAAGGTGTATTTTCATCTCTTGCAGTTGAAGTCGCTGATGATAGAAAACATCAATCGAAACTCGGAGCAGTTGACCATAGACACGACGAACATTGCTCGATATTTGAGAAGCTATCGAAACGATATGGTTGAGCTGGAATCGCAGACCGCTGCGAAGGAGGCCCTGCGAAAATCTGGCGAAAGAATCGTCGACGAGAACGCGAGCGCCTCTGCGGAGACCGAATCGCATTTGTTGGAGATTCACAGTCTCTGGGAACAGTTGAAAAAATTACTGGATGCCCGTGGTAGAATGTTGGAAAGAACAAAGCAAATATTGAAGCTGAAGAGAGATATTGATTTTGCCGAAGCGTATGTGATTGAAAAGGTATTGTATTGGTGTTGTTGATATGATTGGTAACACATGGGTGAGTTGGTTCATCGCATGAATCTTCAAGGGAACTTTGTTGCTGAATCTTTTTTGTAATGATTGTAAAAGTATCTTTTGAAACGTCACATCCATTAACGTTCCTGTTCATGACATGGTCTATCAACTACCGTAAATCCTCGAATAAGCCCTCCCCTCGAATAAGCCCCAATCCTGGTAATCATTTGCAAGGATATTGAGCCCAAATATCGAGACATTGAAATTGTTTAGTGAATGTATTGCAAATAACAGCAAGTTTAAACCAATAACTTCATTTGATGGCTGCATCGTATAGCTTTTATTTTGCCATTAAATTGCTGTATGAAACAGTTCAAGGAATTTCTACACTAAAATCTTCTTATCGACTTTCTGCTTTATTGTCTGAAAATCTCTTTGGGATTTCCTAGGAAAGATCGTTAGCAACGGATGACGTTGGCGAAGATTTTGATGAATGTCAACTTCTTCGCAAGAAACTCGAGAGAACGACGAAGGACATGGCTGCAGACGCAGAAAGAATTGAGCTGGTTAACATTGCAGCCAAGGAGCTGTTAACAGACAGGTCAGGCGTAGCGGATGACGTATCAGTGCACGTTAGGCTGTTGGATAGTAGGTGGGAGAACCTGCAAGAGCTGGCTAATGCAAGACGGTGTACTCTTGATGGGGCATTGAGACTTCACCAGTTTCGCAAGGATACCGATGAGATTTCACAGCGAATCCGCGAAAAGGTATGTAAATTGTATTCACTGTGGGTATGTATGTGTTTGTTAAAATGTCAAACAATTTAATAAACGCCCCGGGTGTTTGATCGAAGCATTACTTCTTGAATTAGTCGACAGGTAAGAGAATAGTCAGAGATGATGACGATGTTTAACCGAACATAACATGAATAATATATATCCCTTTAACATTCTATAGCTTTCCCAATATCCCTAGACAATGGTGTCATAGGGAGTCCATAACATTACTCTATCCAGTTGATGGATGATTTCCCATTAAGGATTACTCCACATACCTATATTCTGTGACAGCTATTTTTTGATCTTGTTAAAGTTTATTCTATTCTTATTGCATACAGATCACCATGCTTGATAACAGTCATGTCGCTGAAGATTTAAAAGGCGTCCAGGGACAACTACGCAAGCACGCAGTTGTCGAAGGTGACCTCGAAGTGTTGGAAAAGGCCTTGGAAAAGATCTTTTCCAATGCTCATTCGATTGTGAAGGAATCCCCAGAGGAACTGAACACAGTGCAGGGTATTCAATCTGAACTCATTGAAGGCTGGGAAGCATTAGTTGAATTATCAGATCAGAGGTATGTTTAGCAATTATATTTCATGCGTACTACCCAGCAATTGTTTTTATACAGTATTGTACGTGCAGCTAGGTAGTAAAGTGCAACCTTTATTAATGGGCAACTCTAAGCAACGGAAAAAGTTTTGTCCTAAAAGTTTTCAAAATTTGTCATCTCTTGCTAAGATCAACCTATTCGCAGCCAAAACGTCTCCACGACGAACAAAGTCATTGATTATATTGGTGTCCGTAATTTTCCACTGTACATATATAGGTAGCGACTTATTTGATGGACTAATGATGGTGACTTTACTGCTTATACTAATGGCCTATGGAACCTCTATAATTGGCCTATGATGACGAAAATCGTTTATCCAAATAGCTGGAAGTTACTTTTGTCTTATCTTCTGCATAGTGGAAACTTATAGTCGCTCACACGTTTTCTAGCAGCAGTCTGTAATTACTAATGGTCTCTGGACATGTGTAGCTTGTAGTGTCTTATGGTAAATGTTATCATGTAATGTCTTGAGTACTGTATTTACTTTTTTACTTTTAAAAGACCTGTATATATGTATATACACTGTTTATTGCAGACAAGTAATGCTACAAGCTGCGGAACATTTGTATCGATTCCAAACAGATGTAGCAGCATTGAGCCTGTGGATGAAGAAAGTATTCACCAAACTGTCGTCTCAGCAGGAGGCGCGAAACCTGAAAGAGGCTAAATTAATGTTGGAGCTGCACGACGAGATCAGATCAGAGCTGCGATTAAGAGAAGAGGTGTTCGAACGGGTGCAGATGAGCGGTAAGCTGCTTATAACAGAAGGAGGCTTGCCTGCAGACGAGGTTGAACCGAAATTGAGGCAGTTGGATGTTGAGAAACGAGAACTTGAGGAAATCTGGAAGCAAAGACGGATCATGCTTGTTGAATCATTTGAGTTATTGGTAATTTGATATTTCTGTTCATTCTTATATATCAGTGAGAGGCTTTCTTATTCAGCAATTAAGTACAGTTGAACCTGGATGATCTGCGCTCGATTATTGTGAAGGAATCAATCACGAATGAAGTTTAATCTGAATCACGAATGCTGTTTCTCAACATGTGTCAAATGACTCAAAGCTATTGAATCTTTTCCCTACTGATTTTGTCGTTTGGGTGGTGGCACTGCGGACAAGCAGCCCGAGACCTTTATTCAATAAATTTCACAAAGCATTGAAACTTGGAACTGTTAATTCGTTGTAAAATTGTGTGATTGAAAATTGAATATAAGCCATTATCATGCCAAAATTTTGCCAAGTTCATTCATTTTTCTTTAAATGCTTCGCGTTTTACCCTCCATATTCGGAAATCTTGTTACATCAAGCAAAGCTCTTCATCTCCCTCAAATGTTCAAGTAGTCAGGAGCCAACTGTATTCAAATCTTTATAAATTATCTGCATTTCCCAAACAAACATTCGCTGTGCTTTATACTTTTCGTTTTCTTTCTTTTCAGAGGTTCAGAACAGACTTGGAGCGAATCGAGAGCTGGTTGGACAGAAAGAAAGAAGATCTGACGAACAGTGATGTTGGCAGCTCACTCGAAGACGTAAACAGGATGATCATGATGCACCAGAATGCAAAGAGTTCCATCGATAGTTTCCAGGTCAATTTGAACGAGCTCAAGAAGACAGCTGACAGGCTATTTTCTGTTGAAAGCGAAAGAAGCTCTGTCAGTCGACCGATGAAGATGAGATATGAAAATCTTCTCAGTGCTGTCAATGCTGCCAAAGTGCTGGCTGATGAAAGGGAACAAAAACTGCTGCGATCAAAATTGTTTCTCAAGTTCTCCTTGCAAGTCAATGACGTGAGTTTTACCTTGAAACCATATCTATACAATTGCTGGTGTAGTGTTGTTTGTGACTCTGACTCCTGACCGTGACTTAGGCTCCACAATACTACCTCGAAAGGCCTCCACTACTACACCGTATGATTCGTATTCCTTGATATCTCTGGCATTTTATTCATGCTCTGTTGTTATAACTTTCTTTATAAATGCGTTAGTGAGCTGTTGAATTCCATTAATGTACATCTTTGCTGCAGTGATATGCCTCTTTGCTGCAGTGCATTTTCTGTGATCCTGCGTTATCTTGTCAAATTCGAATTTTCTATTGTTGTTGTCTTCTTATACAGGGTGGCCCAGAAAAAAGTAACCCCCTTAACAAAATAATTCGTAAAAAATATTTCTGAAGTAGCAATTTCATTAAATTCATACTTCAAGTTATTCCGCTTAAGTGCGATATTTTGTGTAAATATGGTGCTGGTAGAGTTATTATCTCTGAGTAAATGTACTCTCAAACTTAAGCATCCCAAAACGCACTGTTTGGGAACATCTAACTTTATATTGACGCAACAAAACACGAAAAACTTCAACAACTCATTCTATCAGTCACATAAGATGTTCAAAATGTCAGTCTGATAAGATTCTTTTTCTTTCCCATCCTTTTTCTATTCTTAAATTCTTTATAAGATGCTTATCGTCTACTGATATTGCAGGCATTTTCCTTTACGTTAATTTTTGTTTTGCTTGCTCGCTGACGTGATGAAATTTCAATTTCCCGCCAAAACAGCGGGTTTTCGTATGTCAAGAATTTAACGCTTCATTGTGCCTAGATGGAAGCTCTAAACGTCAAGATATTTCTACACGTTAATACACTTGAATTGAATATCATCTGGTGTAAATTTGATTGAATTCATTTTTGAGAAAAAATATCTATAAATTATTTTGTTTGCGGGGTTACTTTTTTCTGGGCCACCCTGTAGTTTTGAATCCTTGATGAATGAGCTGAGCATGTGTTCAACTGTTTTCGTAGCTTATAGTATAATCGAATTGGCCGTACGTTTTTCTTTTCAGATGAAAACCTGGATTTCAGACAGGCTATTGTATGCCGAGGACACTTCAAGCATGGAGAAGACCGAAGATCTTGAGCATGAGAGAAATGCAGTGGAAGTATTGGAAGCGGAGAAATTGGCCAAGGAGACGCAATTTGATGAAGTTGTCTCTGCCGGCAATGTCCTAATTCGTGAGGATAACGAGAAGCCTCGTGTTGAGGAATGCTTGGAAAGTCTCGGCTTGATGTGGAGGCAGCTCTTAGAGTCCTGGAAGCGAAAGCACGATCTGTTGAATGAAAAGATGGCAAGACGCAAGTATCTTAATGATCTGAGACGTTTAAGTTCTTGGATTGTAGCTACGGATTGCTTGGTATCATCGGATGCTACTGGAAAAGATTTGAAAAGTGCACTCTTGCTTGATATGAAACACAAAGATATTGAAGCGGAGTGTGATGCCAAACAGAAAGAACTTGACAACATGCGAGATGAGCTACAAAGGAAAAAGTTAAATAACGAGTTTTTAATGGCAAATGTGAATGAAGAATTTCGCGAAGTTGCAGTTAGGTATGATTTGTATCAGAGTAATTTTTCATAACCAATCTAATATACTACTTTTCTGGTGCATTCAGTATTTTGTATAAATGCGGGGTCTTGAATCGTAGCTCTGTTAAATAGTTAATCGTTTGTGCCTATAACAGGGAGAAGCTTCGCGTTTATCACAGATATTTTTCATTGCTATTAAAGAATATTGGTTTGTTGCATTTTTTCAGGTTTGAAGAATTGGCTCACAAGATGCAGCTACGAAAAGTAAATCTACTGCAAGCCGTAGAATATTACACCATCCTTCAAGAGGTCGAGGATGAAAAATCATGGATAAATAGTCGAGAAATTAATTTGAAATCAGAGGATAATAGTTCGGATCTCACAAGTAAGCAATTGATATTGACTGATAGGATATTGAAGTTTTTATAAGCAAGTTCTTTGCTATTTCTCCAGTTCTTTATTTACCCGTATAAAATTTCAACTTTGTTTACGTATTTCCTTGTGTGATTTCAGCTGCCCAGTACATCTTGAAGAAATACCAAATGGTCAAGAAAGAGATCGAAAACCACGATCTGGCAATTAACAAACTTTTGCAAAAGCTCTCTGCAATTCCAGATGATCATGGATTCTTCAATGAGTTACAGGCAGTGACTACTGATTTCTCAACATCTTGGAACGCATTAAGACAACTAGTTGCAGACAGATTGAAAAGCATACAGTATTCTGTCCTCATTCACAAGGTTGGCCCGAGTTTCCATTTAATTCACTATGTTTACATGCTTTGTGACGTATGTCGTATTATTTTTGCGCCTCTACTATGCAGATGTTACTGCTTTTAAAGAGATGTGTTTGTCACAGGCGTGCTGCTTGACTGAAAGCATTTTCCCATTAAAACTATAATGCCATTATCTATAGGTTTGTTGTCAATTATTTAGAATGCGAAACGTTTTTTTCTAAATCGGTTTTAAAAAGTGGAATCTACCGAATACCAGTGCTTAAGATAAAAAGCCAATGATAATCGACTGAATAAGAAGTCTGCGAGATTGCTTGCGTTGACTTCTACGCATGCAAACTCTCGTCTATAATGCACCAATGTAGTTAATCATGCTGATCCTAAAAGTGGTTTGTATTTCAGTTCATAGCCGGCACTAATCAAGCACTGCTTTGGTTAAGAGATCATCTACCTCTCCTTGAAAGCAACGAATTTGGCAAAGATGAATCAACAACGAAAACCTTACTCAGGAAGAATGCCACGATACAAAGTGATCTCAACGGTTTCAAAAGTAACATCGATCATCTTCAGTCGCGGTTTGATCAGTTGCCATCTAATCATTCTAATCAAGACGAAGCGTTACGCACTACTGCACTTCAATGCTGGGTGAGTTTTAGTTATTGTCATTGACTTTCTTCACCCCCTGGGAAAGATGTTTCTTTCGTTGAATTATTATTCAAAGGAAGGTACCATAAATCTCGAATAAGCCCCGGGGGCATATTTGCAAGAACGAAACTTTAGTCTGATTATTGTTCAATATTAAGCAAAATAAAAGCTATGCGATTCAGCCAATCAATGAAGTTACTGGTTCAAACTTGCTGCTATTTGCAATACATTCACTAAACAACTTCAATGTTTGGAAACTTGGGTTCAATATCCTTGCAAATGATTATCGGGATGGGGGCTTAGTGGGGGCTTATTCGAGGATTTACGGTATTTCAAGGAGGCTAGGTATGATTTTTTACTACTTTCTACAATTTTATCAGGATAGAAAGGTGGAAGGTGATGATAATGATTTCAATGTGGATTATGATTCTCGACTGATGTTTTTTTATTCCAGGAAACACTGATCCAAGAATACAATCGCTTATTGGAATTGTGTACCCTTCGGAACAGGCGACTCAATGAAACAATTCACACGCATCATTTTCAAACCGAGGCCGACGGTATATCTTACTGGATAGAAGAGAGGCTAACAGCAGTCAACTCAGATGACTGTGGCAATAACTTAGTGGAAGTTGACAAGCTTTTGAAACGTCTAGATGCCGTCGTAAATGAATCAAGGTCTTACGAGATAAAAGTTGAGAAATTGAAAGAATTAGTGCATGAGTTGGAAGTTGAAGAGCATACAGATATAGAGGTGAATGGCTGAATATGTTGCTACTTTAACTGGATCTCCAGTTGACTCAACAGTTTTATCTAGAAAGACTTGGGTGTAACTTAGTAGCTAAATGCTGTAACTAAATCAATTTCTATAGATCAACCTATCTTAATCTAGGTTTGGGTGTAGCTTAGTAAAAGCATAGGATAAATTTTTAGCATTGCATAGGATAAATTTGTATGCATCTATGAATGAATAATGCATCTGATTGCAGATTATTCAAGACCGTTTGACCAGGGTAACTGAGTCATTTGCGGAGATGAATCAGTTGCTACTAGCGAGGCACCAAAGTCTTGAGAATTCCAAAGTGATTTGTGAATTCAAGAAATCAGTTGAAGAAACGCTAATGTGGATTCGCAAGAAAGACAGAGACATGATTTCAGTTAATTTTGAACACGATCTTCAAGGAATGAATGAACTGCAGCGTTTGCATGATAACTATATGGTATGTCGTTGTTTATCAGCCTTTGTCCCTTCTTCTGGAGATTTCGCGTTGCTCAATGATAACCAGCGTTAACTTTATGTGACTAAAGGGGTAGGAAATTTCATTCCTCACTGGATGTTACAACAATGGAACATTCTATCATATGTGTTGTGTTTTCGTTGTCTTGCAGCATGATATCAATGCATTGCAAGCAAAGGTTACACTGCTAGTTGGTCATTCAGAGCAGCTGGGTTTGCAGTTTCCCGACTACAAAGAGGGTGTTGAGAACGTGTCAGCTTCGTTAGAACGGGAGTTTGATTTGCTTCAAAGCAAAATCAAGCAAACTACAGAACGCCTGAAAGATGCCAAGAATTTGAAAAACTTCTTACAGTCATCTGCAGAAATGCGGTGAGGCTAAGTTACTACACATTCATTTTGTCTACTTTCTTAACTTTATCTTACTCTACCTTAAATCTGCGTTGCTCTACTTATTCTACTTCCCACCTTTCTTCGAAGATCATGGATTAAGGATCAGCTAACAGCTATCAGAAGGAATATTGACAGACTCTTGTCGAAGTCCACAAGCCACGAAGATGCATTTTTGCAGTACAAAGATCACGTTTCGGAGCAAGGTGGCCGACAAGCTGGACTTGAAAAGCTTCTTAGCACCGGACGAAGAATGATCAACGATAATCACGGAGCTCAGAGTGTTATTAAAAATGAAATTAATTGTTTGGAAAAAGATTGGCAAACTCTTCAAGGTAAATTGAGGACATTTGAGGAAGATCTTCAACATAGTCAAGTGTCAGAGTCTTTGACCGACGATTTGATGAATTTGGATAATTGGCTGGAAGGAAATAATGATCAATTTCATGATGATTTGCCTCCTGGCGATCTTGATGAAATAGAAGACATGCTAAAAATGCATGATGATCTGGAGAAATCGATAAAAGTGCAAGAAGATCGTTTTCAAAGCGTGCTCAGCAGGCTGTCTGAATATGAAGAGAATATGGGCGATAAGGTGGGGAAAAATAGGGAGAGGAATACTGGTAATGGAGGTGTACATGGTGCGGTGAAGAGCAAAGATGCTAGTCTATTGTCTGATGTACCATCTGATTCGATAACAAACGTGGTATCAGACTCATCGATTACTGAACCACGTGAATCATTACTGGAGAAAGTACCAAGTAAAGATGCTAATGCGGACTCTAAATTACCATCTGAAGGTATCTCCTCTCCTACTAAAGGGTCACTTGATTCGCCACAAAAGATAGCACCAAAACCGACAACTGTGTTATCCAGCTCGCTGCCAATTGTGCTAAATAAAGATGGTGAGTCACCACTTACTATGCCAGTAAAATTACCACTTAGTTTACCTTCAAACGAGCCCCCCAGCCCACCGGAAAAAGCACCCATCCCGCCAAAAAATGTGCCATCCATCGCACCTGAGAGGTTAAGCATATCATTCGATGCATCGACAAAAGTACCAAGCATAGATGATGGTGTAGCCCCAATAGTAGCCAGTAAAAATGCAGTTTCACTGAATAGAGTTTCACCTAGTATGCCAACAAACGCAGAACTCACCTCACCACCAAAGGTGCCAAGCAAGGATGATAATGTTGCTTTCGGAGAGGCAAGAAAAGGTGTCATTTCACCGAGAAAAGGGTCATCTGATTCATTGAAAGAAGGGAAGCCTCGCTTACCACCAAAAGTAGCACCCAAGCCGGCGACTAAACCCAAGCCAGCTGTGCCAAACGCAGATTCTAATTCAGCTTTTAAAGTGTCGAGCAAACCTACTATTTCACCAAAAAAGGTATTACCTTTTACATCATCAAATGAGCCTCACAGAACGTCAGAAAATGAATCACCTGGCTTACTTCCGAAAGAACCACCCAGTTCACCTTCAAAAGTGCCCCACAGTTGGCCCCCAAAAGTGGCACCCAGTTCATCTCCAAACGTGCCACCCAGTTCACCTTCAAAGGTGCCACCCAGTCTACCTTCAAAAGTGCCACCCAGTTCATCTCCAAACGTGCCACCCAGTTTGCCCTCAAAAGTTCCACCCAGTTTACCTTCAAAAGTGCCACCCAGTCTACCTTCAAAGGTGCCACCCAGTTCATCTCCAAACGTGCCACCCAGTTTGCCCTCAAAAGTTCCACCCAGTTTACCTTCAAAAGTGCCACCGAGTCTACCTTCAAAGGTGCCACCCAGTCTACCTTCAAAAGTGCCACCCAGTTTACCTCCAAACATGCCACCCAGCTCACCTTCAGAAGTGCCAGTCAGTCTACCTTCAAAGGTGCCACCCAGTCCATCTTTTAAAGTGCCACCCAGTTTACCTCCAAACGTGCCACCCAGTTTTCCTTCAAACATGTCACCCAGTTTAACCTCGACAGTGCCACTAAGCTTACCTCGAAATGTCTCACCCAGCTCACCTTCACAAGTGCCACCCAACTTGCTTCCAAAAGTGTCACCTAGTTTACCTCTAAACGTACCACCTAGTTTGCCCCCAAAAGTGCCATCCAGTTTACCTCCAAAGGTCCCACCCAGTTTAACCTCGACAGTGCCACCAAGCTTACCTCCAGAAGTGTTACCAAGTTTACCTCGAAATGTCTCACCTAGCTCACCTTCAGAAGTGCCACCCAACTTGTTCCCAAAAGTGTCATCTAGTTTACCTACACAAGTGCCATCCAGTCTGCCATTGGAAGAGCCGTACGAATTCAATAATAAGGAATCGGGGGCACCAAGCAACAGAATAATTTCACCTGTAAAAGATTCAGATATGGAGGTTGGCATTGGATTTGAAGTTTTAGACAACTACGATGACACAGAAGCATCTGAAGACATTAATAATCGATCTTCGGAAATCAATGAGTTTCAGCAAGAAGAATCTTCTTTTCAGAGAGGAACAGCTGAGCCCGAAGAGGAGTATTCGTCCAAACTACAACCTGTTGTAGTTGAAAATATACAAGAGCAGATTCTGCAAAACGATCTTTACGCAGATAATGATGAATATCTGATAAAGGCTCATGACGAAAACTGTTCTCAAGCGATGGAACTTCCAAGCCTTTGTATTACTGAAGATGTGCTTGATTCAAGCAGTGACGATTCTGTTGAATTTACAAGCGATCATGACGTGAGTGACTCTGAAGATGATGTTATAGAGTTTGGCGGTCTGCCTATATTGCACACCGACGATGCTTCCTCGATTGAAGATAGATATGAGTTGTTTGACGTTGATGATGACGACGCGTGCTCCTCGCCAGCACCACCACTGCTCTACGATGCTCTGCCTGCTTCAAGGAGTGACGAAGAAAACGTTTTGCCAGAAAGGAGAGGTCCGGAGTCACAGCACGAAGATTATGCTGGTGATTCAAGGTCGCTTTCTGTGCCAATCGAGTCACCACCAAGTTCAGTTCAAGAATCGCGTGATGCTGAAAGGGAAGCATCTTTCCAGAGCATGGATCTAGTACCACCACCTGGAGATGTTAGCTCTTTGAATGTAGGGGTTGGTGCTGGCCCTTATCACAACATTGATGATAAAAACGTTGAAGATTATAAAAGGGATGACGATTTTAGATACTCTGGTGTAGCCGAAACGAATAGAAATATGTCAGGAGCAGCATTCGGTAGAGTTCCGGAAGAGTCTGTAGGACCGCACGAACTGAGCCCGGTTAATAGAGCTGATGACCGGGCGAGCCACGAGGATGATAGTGGAAAGAAGCCGAATTTTACCGGTTACTTGAATCGCAAACAGGATCTGGCCGTAGGCGGAAAGAGACACCCAAATCGCTCCTGGAAGCATCAGTACGCAGTTGTCGATGGGAGCGAAGCCCGGTTTTTTGATTCTGAAGATTTCGCCAGAAGCAACAGGGCTGCGGACAAGAAGTTTGACCTCTGCGGAGCATCGATTGCGGTGGAGCCATCGTATTCATCCTCTTCCAATGACAACATTGTTCGGCTGCGATTGGCTAATAAATCGGAGTATTTGATAACTGCGGATGATCGAGGTGTTGTTGATAATTTTCTTATGGTTGTCAATCAATGTACTGGGCTTGCAGTCCAAGATGATAGCATGGTCAGTCTACCACCGCCTCCACCTCCTCCGCAGCTACCAATCTCTATAGCTACTGGTGATAATGTTGCTGATGAGATTACTGTTGGAGGAAACTCCATGTTTGAAGAAGATCAACCCCAGGAGGGTTTAGATGGTGAGTTGATTTTGAGTAGGTTGTCCTTTGATTTTTTCAATCCATGCTCTTTGTTCTTCGCGGGAGAAATATTTATTACCCTGCTGAAAATGTGTTTTTGACTTGAGTCATTATCTTGAGATTTGTTTTCTACCCAGTTTTCAACATCTTGTGCTTCCTTGTAAACATATGCGATATTGTTGTCAGCAGGCACAACGCACTTAAATAGCATTTCTGTCTTGTTGAGTTCTGCTTGCTGTATTCAATTCTTTGTCGCATAGTGAATGTGGCATATTAGATGCATATGTTGTATTATTTTTTCACAGAATCTGAAGATGAATTCGACGATATCCTTCCGCCAGCTCCGATTTTTACAAAACACACCCAGCCAGTTTACAACTCGCGGCGAGTATCAATTGGACTATTGGATCTGGTCAGCAAAAGCACGACACTCGCTGTAAGTAAAAAGAATAAAATTTATCATTATTTTTATTGTTCACAATCAATTGTGATGCGTTTGGTGATCATAAAAAATGGCCTAAGGTTTATGTCATTTGCCTGTGTCATTACATCTTCACATGCCGTCATCTTCATCATTATCATCATTATCATCATTATCATCATCTTCAATACTACCAATATTTCCAGTGTCTACATTTAAATCACCCTAATATTCCCATAATCATCTTTATCGTCTTTATTTTTTATTAACACCATTTTATCATGACCATTAAATGTCATCTTTATTACTTGTACCAATATCTTCGTCTTTATCCAGCGTAATCATATTCAATCGTCGTCTAAAGCTTTATCGTTACTACACCACTTAATACCCAATCACTGGTGATTAATACTAAGTAATTCTATTATCTGATATAGGATAATTCAAGTAGTTTGGGCAGCTCAGACGAAGAATCGGAGGAATTCACATTCGACCTTGAGGCATACGAGTTGCAAAACCAGTCGAAGAATGAAGATAGGAAGCCGCAAAGATTCTCTTCTGCTAACTCTTGGGTGACGAGACCGGATAGTACGTACGCGGACGAAACGACTCCAATAACTCCATTTGGCTTTGGAAATTACGATAATAATGATAATCAGAATGCTGAAATAGGCCAGTCGAGGGTTGAACCACCGCGCAGTCATTCGAGTGCAAGGCAGGCATCTACAGGGCAGCGAACCAGACCGAATACTTTACAGGTTGATGCAACTCGGGATACCAGAGGGGCTGGAGACTTTGCCAGTCGCGAATACGGCCAGATTCCGAATATTGCTAGCAGTCCGGGGTCTCCAAGTAAGGATCACAAGAAGAAGCCCGGATTCTTGAGCGGCATCTTCCGCAAGAAAAAGTAAATGACGGACCGTGTCTGTACAATTGTATTAATTGTACAATATACTCAGGTAAGCTTATCACGGAATGTACAATACAGTATAATCCCGATAACTCAAACCCCCGGTAACTTGAACCTTGGATATCTCGAACCTATTTGTATTCCCCTTAAAAGCTTCTCTGGCACTTTGTAGCCCTCGGTAACTTGAACATTCGTTAATTCGAACCATTTTCATCGGTCCCATGAAGGTTCGAGTTATCGGGATTCTACTGTATGTGCTAGTCTTACGGGATCATGTATAATTAACTGTATTTTTGTATAATAATTGTAAACTAAACAGTACTTGGAACAAAAGCTTCCAGATTCCATATTGGGATCTCTCTATATTCTCTCCAGGTCTCACTAGTTATTTCTATATATTTTGCACATGTTTTAAAGATTAAAACAGTAATAACTGGTATCCTGGTGTACATCCATCAGACTTGGTTAAGATCAAGTGATGATACAACTTTTATTTCTTACTCTTATATAAATATGCTAGTTTTGTGAGCAAGATGTATTTTTCCATGTCGATTTTTGTAGATATTAAATTTGAGATACGTATAGAAGATGTATTTGTGATCATTTGATTAGATCATGATTTTTAGAAATCGGGTGTTTCATTAAGTTTTATTTTGCTTATATGTTCTTGTGGAATTGTGCCCCATGACTTGCCACGTCGCGATTTTGAGCCGAAACTTGGAAGCGTCTCTTGCTTGAAGGTGTTAGTACTGTTTCTGCCAAGTTTTGGCTCGTGGAACTTGCGTACAATAGCATACAGTACAATTCAATATAATAGATGGTACAATAATGTCATCCATTTTGCGGTCAATCTATCTTTAATCCAATGATAATCTATTATCTTACCAATTTCAAGATTTTTATCTTGACAACGCGTATGTAAATGTTGTTGTCGTTTTTTAACCCACTCCTCCATAGTTACTCATAGAAATCTCATAAAGCTCGTTTGCAGGATTACAATTTACAAAAGTGTTTTTCTGTTCACTTATTAATGAAACACGAACAAATCAAGACAAATTAATAAGTGTTCTGATTTTGATAATGTGTTGAAATATACACCCAACTTTTAAACGCCTTGAATTACTTATTAAAGGCAAGTGTCATACTTCACAGGAGTGTTTTCAAGCATTAGTTTAATTGCACAGTAGAGGTAGGTTTTTGCCATTAAACTCCGTCACTTGTTGTGGGGTTGGTCATTAAGAGAAAATGTGTAGGATGCCCATTGTTTGTTATAATCTGATTAATGCCATTTTTTATGATAAACAAAATAAATGAAAACTCTTTTATGAACTTACTTCCAGAATTCGAAGTATACAGGTGCTCAGATTGACGTGGAATCGTATTCAATTTGATAACAACAGGTTTGGTTGTAAAAGCAATTCGCACTGAAAAGAATATCCACAGGGAAGAAATTTTGACGCGGGTTTCGTTTCGTAACCAATCGAAACAAGAAATTGTATGCTTCGATGTTGTTGTTGGTGTTGTTTGCTCTATTTTGTTGTGAATGATGCTGCTAGCAATGATGTGAGTAGAGAAGAGAAAGTCAACACAGTACAACATGGCCAAGTATTAGTCCTCTGTTTCTGCGTTATATTACATTTTTATTCGCAGCTAAAAGCATAAAACAAGTTTCAGTTATCGAACAAGGCTTATTGAATCGGTATTTTGTTGTGGCCGGCCGGTGCAAAGTGCAGCTGAAGTTATTATTGAAGTGGTAAGATTCTATT